>CAUZXS010000574.1:50000-55000 GCA_963585895.1 Sepioteuthis lessoniana
AGGTGCCACCACTTCTGGTAGAGTGGACCTAGGAGCGATTGCCATGAAGGCGTACTCTGCATTTCCCAAAGATCCAGCAATACTGAAGCCTCACCATCAGATTGTTTAGTAACATATCCAGGACACTCGTTGGGAAGGGTTTTATGTCTCAGCAGAGTTATGCAGTTGGTGTATTCTGCAGCCCCAGCTGAATGGGCCAAGGTTTATTAGATGTGAGTATGAAATGTCTTTTTTTAGAATGATTTCTTGTCATTTTATTTTTTATTTATTTTTATAATGATAATCATTGTTTTTTCAACAGGTGACAATGCAAAAAAAAAAAAAAGACCCCCCCCAAAAAAAAACAAACACAGTATGAACAAGTAATAACATTCAACTTAAGGATGGTTTTGGGGTCAAAGCATCATTACAAGTAACCCAGAATCCCTTTACAATATCATCAGACATTTTTTTCTGTCACATAGTGGGAATGGGAGAATAAAATACAGCCTAGTTATGTTATCCTTTATTGTATTCACAACACTCTAGTTATTGTAAAGAAACCCAGCAATTTTATGTCAAATTAATGATGAAAGATCCTAGTGAGTAGAGTGTTCATCAATGGTCTGAGAGACCAGGGTTCAATCCCAGGTAGGGCCATACCAAAAACTTAAAAAAATGGTACTTGATACCTCCTTGCTTAACACTCAGCAATATAAGGTACATATCAAGGGTAAAGTGGAGCAATCCAAGGAAAGGAGTAGCGCCCTCCTCTACACCTTCGTGAAGTAGCTATTGAAAAGAGAGCCTTCTGGTTGCCCTCAATTACGATCGCTAACTTTACTTTACTATATATATATATATATATATATATATATATATATATATGCAACTTTTCAGCACTAGTCAGATTAAATAAGAAGACAAACTGAAAACAACTTGTCTCAGTTTAATAGTATTGTATTTTGAAATAATACTATATTAAACATTTCTCCAGTGTTTTTATCAGGTATGCAAACTAACATCTAAGAATCTTTAAGATCAAAGTTGTGATTAGTTTCTAAATCATATTTGACGAAATTTTTATTTATGCTTATTTTTATTTTTTAAGTAATAGTATCAAACATAGAGCTGGATATATATATATATATATATATATATATATATATATATATATATATATATATGATTTTTGCAAAAATTTCTTTTAATGAGAAAGTACAAAAATTGGGACAAAAGAATAAAAGTGAGATGAGATAAAAATAAAAAATTTTAAAAAACCTTAAAGGAAAAAAGATCAAGAAAGAAAGAAAGAAAGAAAAGTAGACAAAAAAAGATGCGATCAACCTTTTTTTTTTTTTTTTGTAAACCTTTCACTCTCTCTGATGAATACGTAAAAAAAATGCACTTAAAAGAGAGAGAGAAAAGAAAAAAAAAAGAGTTCAACAAAAGAAAGAAAAGAGTATATAGAAAAAAGAAATTAACACGAATTAAAAAAAGAAAAAAGTTTTTGGGAGAGAGTGAATAAAGGAAAGAGAGTGAAAAGCTGAAGGAAAAGAGAGAAGAAATTAATAAGAAAGTAAAAATCGAAGAGAAGAAAAGAGTTTTCATGTCCGTTGAACAAAAATGATATTTCCTGCCAGTCAGTCAAATGCTATGTTAATAAACATTGTCTGAAAAGATAAAATTTGAAAATCAAATACTGGTCATGTTTCCAACAAGTTAGTAATATCATTCATTCCATATTCTTATCACTATGTTCTTTTCCTTCAAACCAAAAGATTCTTGGGGGTGGGGTGGGGGGTCCTTGTGGTGTAATGGTTAAAGTGATGGACTGCGGAATCGTAGTACGTGAGTTCATATTTCAGTCGCGCTATTACGTTCACTTTCAGGCAAATATCCTTGGGAAAGGTATGAACCCCTTTATCCTCCTTAAATAGTACCACTACTGTTCTTCTAGGAGAATGGCTTTGGCCTTAAATAACCTACAAAGGTAGATATGCCATTAAACAAAGAAACAAATCCAAATGAAAAGATTCTTATTGCCCAGTTGGTTAGGGCTGTAGAATATACTGACTGCACCTCTGCAGAGGAGTAAGACTCCTTCCAATGAGTGTCCTTGATATGACACTAAACAATCTGATGGTGAGGTTCCAGTGATGCTGGGGCTTTGGGGAATGTGGAGCCTGGAGTGGTAGCACCTGACAGGGTCCTATTTATGGGTTAAATAGAACTAACTGCATACTTATGCTAAAACTGAATTGTTTGAATTAGAACTGTTTGACTAAATTGAATAGCTTGAAATAGAAATGTTTTTGACAATTAAACTGTGTACTTACATTTATACTGTGTACTTATGCTAAACTGAATTGTTTGACATTGAAACTGTACATACACTAAATTGAATTGTTTAATATAGAACTGTTTTCACATTTAACAATGGAAACAAAATCTATACTTATGCTTAGCTGAATTAGAACTGTTTGACTAAACTGAATAGCTTGAAATTGAAATGTTTTTGCCAATTAAACTGTGTACTCATGCTAAACTGAATTGTTTGAAATAGAACTGCTTATTTGTATAAAAATGGATTTGGCATTAAATAACCAACAAAGGTTGATATGCCATAAAACCCAACCAACGAAAAGATTCTTACAGACAAACAAGATCATGAAACTTGTTAGTGTTGGAAAAAGGTTATTGATAAAGATGGAAATGATATTAAAGACTACATTCTAATAAATTAGGAATATTTTTCTATTTCTAAAATGAAGTATTATCTATTATTCATACTAACTATCATTTTCTTTCATCTTTATTTTTACATGAAGCTTTGTAAATAATCATTAATACTGACAAGTATTTTCATTAGTTTTAATTTTTTTTAGAGGAAGCATTATCCATCATCATTAATTTTGATTAGTATTTTCTTAAATACAGACTTTGATTTTAAGGGAAGCACATTTAATAATTATCAATTTTGACTAGAATTTTCTTCCATTTTGATTTTTTTTAGATCAAGCATTGTCAATCTTTATTAATTTTCACAAGTATTTTCATTCATCTTCATTTTTAGATCAAGAATTGTCAATCCTTATTAATCTTTGCTAGGATTTTCTTTCATCTTCATTTTTAGATCAAGCATTGTCAATTCTTACTAATTTTCACTAGGATTTTCTTTCATCTTAAGATCAAGCATTGTTAATCATTATCAATTTTCACTAGAATTTTCTTGCATCCTTATTTTCAAATGAAGCATTGTCAATCTTTCTAAATTTTCATAACTATTTTCTTTCTTCATTTTTAGATCAAACATTGTCAATCATTCTTAATTTTCACTAGTATTTTCATTCATCTACATTTTTAGACCAAACATTGTCAATAATTATTAAATTTCACTAGGATTTTCTTTAATTTTAATTTTTTTTTTTTTAGATCAAATTATTATTAATAAGTTTGATTAGTGTTTTCTCTTATATTTTAATTTTAGTTGCTTATATGTTTAACCAGGCTACCCTGAGGCAAAGTGGGTGCGAGTTTGTGTCTTACCGAGAGCTTATCCTTTACTTTTTTCCTGATCAACACTGTTCCTTGTAGTCATTGTATTGATGACCCAATTGAGTTGCGATAAAAAAAAAGTAACTAAAAGTTAAAAAGACAAGTGAAAGAAAATATTAGTCAAAATTAATAATCAATGAATTTTGCATATTTTTTCTTCTGACCATAAATTTAGGTATAATTTATGAGATGACTTGATAAAATGGTGATAATGTATTCATTTATTTCAGTTAATTTATCAGGCAACTTAGTGATATAAAAATTTGATCTATCTAATCCCTTTGTACTTAAAAAAACTTTTCAATATATATTTATCTTGAATTATAAAACAAACCACGCCTTAAATACAAACATGTACAAGTAATATTCAAAAAGTATCAAGATTGATTCCGTATTTAAGAAGATAGAAATGAACCATGAAAGAAACACTTATTTTCTGTACAATACAAGATGTGTTCAAAATGTATGAAGACTGAAGCTGTATTTACCAAGAGAGAAATGAATAATGAATGAAACATTGATTTTCTTCAAAAGACAAGGTGTGTTCAAATAGTATCAAGACTGAAGCTGTGTTTACCTAGAGAGAATTGAACAATGAATGAAACATTCATTTTCTTCAAAAGACAAGGTGTGTTCAAATAGTATCAAGACTAAAGCTGTATTGACCAATATAGAAATGAACAATGAATGAAACATTCATTTTCTTCAAAAGACAAGGTGTGTTTAAATAGTATCAAGACTAAAGCTGTATTTACCAAGATAGAAATGAACAATGAATGAAACATTCATTTTCTTCAAAATACAAGGTGTGTTCAAATAGTATCAAGACTGAAGCTGTATTTACCAAGAGAGAATTGAACAATGAATGAAACATTGATTTTCTTCAAAAGACAAGGTGTGTTTAAATAGTATCAAGACTGAAGCTGTATTTACCAAGATGGAAATGAACAATGAATGAAACATTCATTTTCTTCAAAATACAAGGTGTGTTTAAATAGTATCAAGACTGAAACTGTATTTACCAAGATAGAAATGAACAAAGAAGGTGATGTTAATTATCTTCAAAATAGTCTGATTAGCATCCAATACATTTATTACTGTGTATTTTCTATTGGTTGAAGCACCTGTGAAACCTCTTTTTATATAAGCTGAACCATGTTTTTTTTTGTATTCTCAAATTTTACTCATGTGAAGAATTTTCAGTTTAGGAAGCAAGAAAAGATTTCACAGAATTAGATCAAGTAAGTATGGAGAGTGTTGCTTTAGCGTAATCTTCAGTTACCCTCAATACATTTAATCAAAAGTCTGGCTTCATATTTGTTTGCTTTTTTTGTTGTTTTTTTTATAAATTAGCACTAATCCATTCACAATTTATTTTAATGAGACAGAAAGATCAACACTCATACAGGGTTTGTTAAAAATGAATTGAGATCAATCTGTATGAAATGAAATGTTAATTTTCT
>CAUZXS010000574.1:60000-79000 GCA_963585895.1 Sepioteuthis lessoniana
AGGGGTTGGAGAAGTGTGTGGTAGTCCAATGGTTATTAGCAAGGGAATTAAGATGAAAGGACAGTCTGAATTCCAAATGAAGCTTTTATGTTTGACATCAAAAGAAAGACATTGAGAATATTATCAATCTGATCCTCCCAGCATACTACTCAATCATCAAATACTATGACAAAATACCATGCTGAAAGAGAAGTATAGGTATGTATTTACCATGAGCAGAATGCAAAACAAGGTCAAAAAAGCAGAGTTTTGCAGATTTTATTTCAGAGTTTTCCTTCTAGACCAGTTATTATACCAAGGTTAAAGAACCGAGTCTGTCCTACAGTTTATCCATAGTTGTAGGGAGAATAGTAGGATTCATACCTTTCTCAAGGGTATTAGTGCTAGGTGAATTGCAAACAGCCTTATCCAGGGCTTGAACTCAGGTCATCGTGTCCATTTCTTTTAGACCAGTTACTATACCAAAGTGAAAGAGCCCAGTCTTCTCTACTATTTACCCATAGCTGTAGGGAGAATAGTAGGATTCATACTTTTCTCAAGGGTATTAGTGCTAGGTGAATTGCAAACAGCCCTTTCCAGGGCTTGAACTCAGGTCACCATGTCCATTTCTTTTAGACCAGCTACCATACCAAGGTGAAAGAGCCCAGTCTTCTCTACTATTTACCCATAGCTGTAGGGAGAATAGTAGGATTCATACCTTTCTCAAGGGTATTAGTGCTAAGTGAAATGTAAACCGCCTTATCCAGGATTTGAACTCAGGTCACCGTGTCCATTTTCTATGATGATAATTGTTACACCATAAATGTTTCCAGAATAGGTACTGAATATTTGGGCAAACCACTTCCCTATAACTACTTTATATATCCAGGTATTAGCAACTAAAAGCTTTTTCTCTCATAGTCAAATTTGACATAGTCTAATCAAGTGGATGATATGAAGTTTGATACAGTAAATATATAACTTCAAATCCTCCGTGGGTGTGTGAACGTATGCATATGGATGATGATTAGAAAGCTTGTATAACTAGTCCAAGTTCTGTACTAAATGGAAAACCACTATTCTGACCTCATTCTGGATTAAGTAAAGTAAACATGTATCTATTTATATTTATATTTGTTTGTTTGAGATATATATATATATATATATATACACACACACACACACACGCACAAATAAATGAGTTTAGAAATATGAACTTTAAAAGATCCAATAAAATAAGAAAATCTACCCAAACCCTTCACCATGAGTTCTCCTGATATTTGCAGTTTTTAAGTAGAGTACAGTATTCATCAATAGATTGAGAGACTGAGGTTCAATCCCAGGTCGAGTCATACCAAAGACTCAAAAAATGGCACTTGATGCCTCTTTGCTTAATACTCAGCATTATAAGGTTCAAATCAAGAGTAAAGTGGAGCAGTCCAGAGAAAGAAGTAGTGCCCTCCCTTACACCTCAGTGTAGTAGCTAATGAAAAGGGAGCCTAAAAGTTGCCCTTGACTATGGTCAGCCAACTTACTTACAGTTGGTTTGAATTCATAGATTTTCTTCTCCTAGACTGGTTGCTTTACTGAGGCCAAAGAACCCAGTCTGCTCCCACTGTCTAGTCATACCTGGAGGAGAACAGAGGGATTCATACTTTTCCAAAGAGCATTAACATGAAGTAAAACCCAAACCGCTTTTATCAAGGGATTGAACTCAGGCTACAGATTCTGTTTCCTATAGTGATTAGCATTTACACCACAAGTACCTATAACAAAATAAGTAATTTACACTATCGTCTTTTTTTCAAATAATGTATCTTTAAAATTGAGAAAATTTATAGCTTGCCTTTGTTATTTATTTAGCTTTTCTTAGTCTGACACACAGGCCTTAAGTTGCTTACAGTACCTACTGTTACTATGTGGTCACCCATCTAAGTAATGTCTACACTCATCATTGCTCAACTCATTATTTACTAAGCTTTTCTTTGTCTGGCATATAGACCTCATCTTGCTTACAGTACCTACTGTTACTATGTGGTCACCCATCTAAGTAATGTCTACACTCATCATTGCTCAACTCATTATTTACTAAGCTTTTCTTTGTCTGGCATATAGACCTCATCTTGCTTACAGTACCTACTGTTACTATGTGGTCACCCATCTAAGTAATGTCTACACTCATCATTGCTCAACTCATTATTTACTAAGCTTTTCTTTGTCTGGCATATAGACCTCATCTTGCTTACAGTACCTACTGTTACTATGTGGTCACCCATCTAAGTAATGTCTACACTCATCATTGCTCAACTCATTATTTACTAAGCTTTTCTTTGTCTGGCATATAGACCTCATCTTGCTTACAGTACCTACTGTTACTATGTGGTCACCCATCTAAGTAATGTCTACACTCATCATTGCTCAACTCATTATTTACTAAGCTTTTCTTTGTCTGGCATATAGACCTCATCTTGCTTACAGTACCTACTGTTACTATGTGGTTATCCATCTAAGTAATGAACAGGCTCATTGCTGCTTTAACTTCTTCCTTCCTTTTACTTGTTATTTCCTCAACTTTGTTTAGTCTGACATGTAAGCGAGTTACTAAGTCATAACTCACTTAAGTACAGTACAGATTCACTGATGTTAACTTGTTACTTATTTAACTTTGCATTGCTTACAATATCTACTATCAAGTGGTACTAAACAGGCTCATTGCTGCTGAACTTCCATGATATAGTGGGAACTACTGCTTTTAGTAAAACCAGACTGTTCAAATTCAAATTTACAGTTCTTTGAATTCAACATTTATTCTTGTATTATGTTGGGTTATTTAATACCAAATCCTGTATATACAGACACATAATATAATTTTTAAGAGAATAGTTTGTTCATAACCTTGTTTTTAAACAAGTTAGAGCTTATTTGTTTGTACACAGTAAAATTGTTTCAAGTATTATTATTTATTGTTTGCACACAGTTAAATCATTGCAAGTATTCCTATTTAACACTAACAATTCTATGCAATATTCATTATTTTTTTTTTGCACACAATTAAATGATTTCAAGTATAGTTCTATTTGCACACAGTTAAATTGCTTAAAGTATTACTATCAAACACTAATAATTCTATTGAATATTAATTATTTGTTTGCATACAGTTTAATTGTTTAAAATATTACTATCAAACATCATTGCCCAGTCAGCTGGGGCTGTAGAATACACTGACTGCACCTCTGCAGAGAGGTAAGACCCTCCCTACGAGTGTCCTGGATATGACACTAAACAATCTGATGGTGAGGTTCCAGCAATGCTGGAGCTTTGGGGAATGCGGAGTACCCCTTCATTGCCATCGCTTCCAGGTCCACTCTGGCCCGGAGTGGTAGCACCTGATAGGGCTCTATCTATGGGTTAAATAGAACTAACAGCATACTTATGCTAAAATGAATTGAGTAAACTGAATAGCTTGAAATAGAAATGTTTTTGACAATTAAACCGTACTTACACTTAAACTGCATGCTTATGCTTAACTGAATTATTTCAAATAGAACTGTTTTTCGACATTAAAACTGTATTTACACTTAACTGAATTGTTACATATAACTGCTTGAATAGTTTGAAATGGAAATGTTTTTGACAATTAAACTGTGTACTTATGCTAAACTGAACTGTTTTCAATAGAACAGATTATTTACATAAAAATGGATTTGGCATTAAATAACCTACAAAGGTTGAGATGCCATAAAACACCACAAACCAATATCAAACATCAATAATTCTATCTAATATTAATCATTTGTTTGCACACAGTTAAATGTATTAAATAGTTCTTTTTGATCCATAGATTGGACTACCACTTTGGGTCAGAGTGGACCTGGAAATAATGACAGTAAAGAGATACTCCATATTCTCCAAGGATCCAGGAGTAGAGCCACACCCTCAGATGTTTTAGCGCCATATACAGGACACTGACTGAGAGTAGGGCCTTACCCTGCTACATAGGTGTAGTTGATGTATTTTACGGCTACAGTTAACTGGGCTTATTTTTTTTCTTGTTCAAAATAAATATTCAATCAGTTTTTCTTATTACTTACAGAATACTGAACACAAGACAGAGAGCAGTGCTAGTAGATAATTACTGGGTACTTTATACTTTTGGCATCATTCTAAATGCTCCATATTATTGGCCGTGGGCCAAATGTAAACTACAATGTAATGGTTATTGAGTTAGTAGAGAAAAGCGGTTCTCATTGAGCACCCTTCAGGTCTTGGGACCAACTTTAAAAAGAATTGAATGGGTGAAAGCTTAACATTAAAAAATAAACAAAAACACACAAGGAGGAATCAGATAGTCCCTTCTGCCAATAAAAATCACTTCCCCATGAATGTGATGTGAACTGATTTTTTTGTGCTAATTCTTACAATAGGAAACATTTTAATTGTTCCATTTTATTTTACTTGTACTCATTACTTGAAATACACTGGCATTATGCCTGGTATACTAGCATTAACATAAATGGAAAGGACAATGCTTTGTAGTCTTACAGTATATATATATATATATATATATATATATAGAGAGAGAGAGAGAGAGAGCAAAAATTTAATTGAAAATATATTCTCCCACAAGCCTGGGGAAAAAGTAAAAAGACAATTTCATTCAAATAATACTGATTATATTCAATCAATTTATAATGTAGAAGAGGTTAATGAAAAAAGGAAAAAAAAAAAAAAAAAGAAAAGAAAAAAAAAGAAAGAAAATGAAAGAAAAAAGAAAAAAAAAGAAAGTGAAAGAAAAAAGAAAAAAAAGTGAAAGAAAAAAGAAAAAAAGAAAGTGAAAAAAGAAAAAAAAGAAAGTGAAAGAAAAAAGAAAAAAAAGAAAGTGAAAGAAAAAAGAAAAAAAAAGAAAGTGAAAGAAAAAAGAAAAAAAAAGAAAGTGAAAGAAAAAAAGATCTGGTTGAGCTAATATTTTTGGTGTGGCTGGGTCAGTCAGTGTTACTGGGGGAAGAAAAATATTCCTACTGAAGCAAAGCAGGAAGTAAGGATATTTTAGTCTCAATGAGGATTTATTTATTGTGGGGAGAAATCATTGATTTTGTTGAGTTATTTCCATATCAAGGTGATTTGTACTGTTGGGAAGGAGGCGCCTGTGGTGTAATGGTTATTGTTGTAGGAAATGAACACAGCAATACGAGTTCAAATCCTGGATAAGACTGATTGCCTTTCACATAGCACCAATACCCTTGGGAAAGGTATGAATCAAATAATTCTCCCTCCAGCTTTGGGTAAATAGTAGGGCAGACTAGGTTCTTCAGCCTTGGTGAGGCAACTAGAAGGAAAACTCTGAATTCAAACCTGTTAAACTCCGCTTAAAGATAATGGGGTTAATACCTTTCCCAAGGGTATTAGTCCATAATAGCAAGACTAGAGTTTGAACTCATTATTATGTCCCACTTCAGCAAATTAGCCAATACCCTATGCTTCCCTGCTTACTACAGGGTCACAGCCTAGTTCATTAGCCACTACAACACAGGGATCCTCCCTTACAAAATCCTTACAAAATGTCACAGTCCAGCACATGAGCCACATTGTCATGTTCCACTTTGTTTTAATGGCATATCAACCTTGATGGGTTATTTAATGCGAAAGTCATCCTTATAGAAGAACAGTAGAGGTACTATTTAAACCATAGCTGGGAGATAAAAGGGTTAATACCTTTCCCTAAGGGGATAAGTATAAAAGTGAACATAATAATATGATTGGGGTTCAAACTCACTATTATGTCACAGTCCAGCATATTAGCCACTACACACTGCCCCACTACTATGATGTCACAGTCCAGCACATTAGCCACTCCACCCTTTTCCTCCTACTATGATGTCACAGTCCAGCACATAATCCACTCCACCCTTCCCCTCTACTATGATGTCACAGTCCAGCACATTAGCCACTATACCCTTCCCCCCTACTACGATGATGTCACAGTCCAGCACATAATCCACTACACCCTTCCCTCCTAATACGATGTCTCAGTCCAGCATATTAGCCACTACACCCTTTTGTCTCTACTATGATGTCACAGTCCAGCACATTAGCCACTACACCCTTCCCCCTAATATGATGTCACAGTCCAGCACATTAGCCACTACACCCTTCTCCCCTACTATGATGTCACAGTCTAGCACATTAACCACTACACCCTTTTGTCCCTACTATGATGTCACAGTCCAGCATATTAGCCACTCCACCCTTCCCCCCTACTATGATGTCACAGTCCAGCACATTAGCCACTACACCCTTTCTCCTTACTATGATGTCACAGTCCAGCACATTAGCCATTACACACTGCCCCACTACTATGATGTCACAGTCCAGCATATAAGACACTACACCCTTCCCCCCTACTATGATATTTCAGTTCAGTATATAAGCCACTACACATTGCCCCCTACTATGATATCACAGTCTAGCACATTAGCACTATACCCTACCCCCTACTATGAGGTCACAGTCCAGCATATAAGCCACTATACCCTGCCTCCTACTATGATATGTCAGTCCAGTATATAAGCCACTACACCTTGTCCCCTACTATGATGTCACAGTCAAGCTTATATAATGTTGCAATGCAGCATGTTAACCACAATGCCACAGGGTTTCTCTCATCAACCCCCATTACACAATAGGGATTTTCCTTCTCTAAGATCTGTAGGGCATGGAAAGTAATTATTTTTACTCTGCTTTGCTAATCCATGGTAGGTTAACAAGATTTTGAATTCAAAGTTTTAGTCTTTTTTGATTGGTTATCCTACAAAGGCTGAGAACTCACTTTTTTGATGCTATAGTTTGAATAAAAACAGTTTCATCCATAAATTAAACTTTACTTGTCACTAGATTTTCTTTGATGATAACAGTTAAGCCCCCCCCAACACCTAAATTTATATATATATATATTTATATATATATAATAAATACATATTAGTTTATAAATATATATATATATATATATATATATATATAATAGCATGGATGCTAATCTGGGACCACTGGTTTCATGCCATCTTTATATGACAATCATCAGGCAGAGAAAAAGAATATATATATATATATATATATATATATATATAATAGTGTATGGTTGTCACAATCTCACTTGGTGGGTTTGTACTAGACCAAAAGGGGTATAATTTGGAGAGTGCTCAATATCTGTGATAGAGCTATTGTATAAGTAAAAGTAAAGTTGGCAACTGAAGTCAAGAGCGACCCGAAGGCTCCCTTTTCAATAGCCATTACACCAAGGTGTAGGGGAGGGCGCTACTCCTTTCCCTGGATTGCTCCACTTTACCCTTGATATGCACCTTATATTGCTGAGTGATAATCAAGGAGATATCAAGTACTATTTTTAAAGTCTTTGGTATGATGTGACCTGAGACTGAACCCAGGTCTCCTGGACCATTGGCAAACACTCTACCCACTAGGCCAATATATCTAATAGCATGGATGCTTATCTGTGACCACTGATTTCATGCCATCTTTATTACGACAATCATCAGGCAGAGAAAGAAAGGTATTGGAGAAATCAAGAAAATCAGAAAATACAGTCAGATGAATGTTTACCTTGAGATTGTGTATAACTCATTTTGTGTGTGTGTGTGTGTGTGTGTGTGTGTGTGTGTGTGTGTGTATTTTTTATTTTTCCAATATCTTTCTTTCTCTGCCCGTCATAATAAAGACGGCATGAAATTAGTGGTCACAGATAAGCATCCATGTTATTAAATATATATGAAAACTAATTTATTTATTATTACATAATACCTCTATCACAGATATTGAGCACTCACCAAATGAGACAGTGACAACAACATATTGATATATATATATATATACACCCCACCTCATTATATATTATAACAGTATTGGTTGTCACTAAATCAGTTAGTGGTTAACCAAGTGCAATATCTAGGATAGAGTTATCATATGATAATAAATAAATAAATAAATAAATAAATTTATATATATATATATATATATATATATATATATATATATATTTACTAATCTAATATCTACCAGTATTCACAGTACCAGAAAAAAAACAAAAAAACCCTGGCCAGGAACAAGAGATAAAAATATCTCGAATCACGGTCCAGAGGAAAAAGAAAAAAGTTTTTTGGGGTAAAAAAGAAAGAAAAGACCAACCTCATCCGACTCCTTGAAAAAAATCAAGGGGTACTTAGTCAGTGGCCAAAAGAAAACCAAAAAACCCTCCGCGAATGCTGCAATGCTACAATTACTAAAGTGCTCAACATAAAACAATGGAGCCAATTATAAAATTAACTTAAATCGCTAGTCGAAAATCTTCTACTAAAGTTTCACCTTAACGGATCATCAGGAAGTTTCGCCTCAACTATTCTAAGGAGAAATTGCTTTGCTTTTATTCACCAAAACCCCACCACCTATCCTAGAATTTGCATTAAAAAAAAAAAAAAAATAATAATTATAGTTAGCAGGAAAAAAAAACAGGAAAACAAAATAAAAAAAAAAAACAAAAAAACCTATAACCTATTCCTAATTATATAGTAACCACGCCCTTTTGTGTTTACAACTATCTAACACCTCCGATCTTTTGTTTAGCATATTCTTGCTTTTACAATTTGCTATTACCAATTTTTCCTCCATACAAAGATTACAGGTTCTATTACCTGCCCTATATTTGCGGCATTTCTTTATTACTTCCCATTTCATTATCGGATCTACTCCTTCCCACACATAACTAGATAAAGCAGTGCTATACCTATACCTCTCGTGCGAGAAACTTGTTCTATGGTTATAGTACCTAGTTTTAAAATCCCCTTGGGTCGACCCAAAATATATCTTTTTATCTCTCTTATTATTCGAATCACTATATACTTCTACTTTATACACTACACACTCCTGCTTACACTTGCCTTCGAGAGGACACCTAACCTTATCCCTACAGTTGCATTTGTCAATCACCTTATGCTTCTTTGTACCTAATTTAGCGATATTACTCCTATTTATTATTCCATTAATGTTTGGCATGCAACTGTAACTTAATTTAATACAATTCTTATTAAATATCTTATGTAATTGGCTCCCACTAGGGAAGTTTCTTTTTAATATCTTGAAGAACTCCTTTCCCAAGTTATTAACTACTTCCATGTTGTAAGGGGGATTAAACCATAAAATTTTTCTAGGTCTATTTCTCCTACCTTGTGTTCCAATTCTATCCCTATTCTTATATTCTAAATTGACCCTATATCCGTCATTTTTTAGAGCCTCCTCATATTCCTGCTTAGTTCGTTCAAAAATTTCCCTGTTGGAGGAGTTATTAGATAATCTATGCTCTATTCCTTTAGGTACATGTTTAAACACCTGTATTGGGTGATTAGATCCCCTGTTTACATAACGCAGATCCTGGTTCCTTTTTCTAAATGGAGATACTGTTCCACTATATAAGTTTAAAGTAATATCAAGATAATCAGTTATTTTTAAATCTGTTGTTACATCCAACCTAAATCCAAAGTCCTCAAACAGCTTATACAATTTTTTTCTAATCCCATCACACTTCTTCGGTGTACTTTTATCCACTATAATCAGCCCGTCGTCTCTGTAAAGTCCATGGTTATTAGGGTCCATAATCTTATTAATGCTATATAGTAATACACACCCGACGAGTTCACAAATTTCTGCACCATCATATGCTCCGATTGAAACGTCAAAATTTCCACCCTCCCCTTTTTTTATCCATACACTATCTTCATAGTATAACAATGTTTTACGACAATGCTTAATTATTTCCACCTTATCTAGAGGTATAACCATATATTCTTTAGCTAAATCTAACGCCCTATCCAATGTCTTTTCTGTTATTGAAGGATAAAAATCCTTTATATCATACTTAATAAAGGAGCACCTATTATCCTTCTCATACTCCTCAAACCACTTAATACAGTCATTAGTGCAAGTATAGTAATACACACCTGATGAGTATATATATATATATTTAATGTTATGGAATTTTGTCTGCGACCTCTAGGTTCCATGAAGTTTTTACAAAACAACATATTGTTATCTGCCTGATGACAAAATTCTATGGCATTAAATATATAAATCTAATACATGGCATTAAATATATAAATCTAATATATATTTATTTTTTATTATTAATTATTATTATTATTATTATTATTATTATTATTATTATTATTATTATTTATATATATATATATATATATATATATATACATACAAACACATCTCATTTATATATAAACAGAGTGGGTCAAAATGATCTGACACTTTTGTAGATTTAATAAAAGCAAATTAGAATGAATAATGAAGAATGGTTTTTTATTTTCCAAATTTACATAAGATGCCATTTTGTTTTACTTTATTTCAGGTTACCCATATGGATTAGACAGGTCAGCATTGCACTTTCATTATGAAAACATTTATCAAGAACAATGCAAAGAGTATTCTGTAGATACTTTGGGCTTGGTAGACATGATCCCATACTTACTCAAAACACAATTTTTTTATAGGTTACTAACTTCAGAACTAAGCTACTGGATCAGCATTGAAACATAACTGTTGTCATTTCACATAAAATGATCCGTTGGGTTATGGTCAACTTTCATGAACATCTTCCTCAGTGTGTGGACAATAACAACAAACATTTGACTGATATAATTTTTAAAATGAAATAAAACAAAATGGCATAATATGTAAATTTGGAAAATAAAACCTTCAAATGTGTCAGATCATTTTGACCCACCACGTGTGTATATATATATATATATATATATATATAAAAATAAAACACACACCTCATTTTATATATATATATATATATATATATATATATATATATATATATATATATATATATATATATACACACACACACCTCATTTTATATATATATATATATATATATGTACACACACACACAGAAACACACATATTACACACACACACACACACACACAAACCTCATTTTATTTACATACGTATATATTTATCTGTACACACACACACACATATATATATATGCACACATACCTCATTTTATACTTTTAAAATTCACAAAAAATGAGCTAATTATTAGATTCTGATAAAATTTTGAGTAATTAAGTTAAAAATGACTTGTTTATTTTTAAAAGTTTCCATCAAAATTTTTAAGTCAACATATTTTTTTTTGGTGGGGTTACATTGTATCACACCCCCTCGCACACACACATACACACACACAAAATGAGGTCAGAAGGATGAGACTTATCATGAAAGTAAAATTTGTGAGTAATCACTGACAATACTTAAAAAGTGCTTATTATAATAAAGAC
The DNA here is from genome assembly GCA_963585895.1 of Sepioteuthis lessoniana. Lineage (NCBI taxonomy): Eukaryota > Metazoa > Mollusca > Cephalopoda > Myopsida > Loliginidae > Sepioteuthis > Sepioteuthis lessoniana. The sequence continues at coordinate 71,343 of CAUZXS010000574.1, forward strand.
AGACCCAAATTATTATGTGAAAAATAACCAGATTGTACTAATTTGTAAATTCTATGAACTCATATCTGGGAAAAAAATTCAGTAAAAAATTTAAAATACTACTTGAAAATAATCAAGCAGTACATATATCTTGTCAAAAGAAAAAACACTGACAGAATTACCAAATCTAAAATGTATTAAAGTGCTCAATACACAAGATAGAGCTAATAATATGAAAATAATTCATACATGGCAAAAAGCAAGTCTACCTAGGTTTCACCAAACGGCTCTTAAAGATCACACTGGCTTGAAGAGCTGTTAGGTGAAACCTAGGTAAACTTGCTTTTTGCCATGTAGGAATTACTTTCATTATATATATATATATATATATATAAAATGAAAAATAAATAGAACTGTGGATATACTAAAACATAAACAATGGATTCAGTTCAGAATATTTCATTCTTGATGACTGAAAAGAACTTTTTCAATTTAGAAAAATAATTTTTTTTTAAAGTTTAGCAAAAAGAGGAAACAGATAAAAATGTATAAATGTGAATATGAAAGGAGTAGGGTAGGGTCTAAAGACAAAAGACAGAAAATGGAAAATGGGGAATAGATCTAAAAGAGGAAATAGTGATACGCATGCTGGAGTGATGAAGGCAGATGCCAGGCACATCCTGTTATGTCAAAAAGTTTTTGACTACACTGGAATAACTAATTGAAAATGAAAATAAAAAATATGGAGGCATCTAAAGGGAAAAAATATGGAGACACTGTAAGAGAAAAAAATTTTTATCTTGTTTTTTGTTAAATTTTTTTATCCATTTTCTATTTTGATATTATTTTCATGTAGGATGATGTTTGCTAAATAGGATGAAATATGGTTAAATCCAGGTCTTTGTGGAATATGGTTGCTTATAGGTTCATACCTTCCATAAATCTTTCAGTTTTTAGACCTTCATCAAGGTATGTGAATTATCAAATGAAATGAAAAAATAAAAAATAAAATAAAACGAGAAAATCTTGAAATATTCTATTTCCACTGGTGACATTCTGTATCAAATTTATGCTATGAAATTAGCATTCCAAAATATTTTAAAAATTTATTTTGGATACATATATTTCTTAACATCATTATATTTACCCAACCCCTCCGCTCGGGCAGGATATGACACAAGGTCAATTTTAAAGCGGAGTTTAACAGGTTTGAATTCAGAGTTTTCCTTCTCCTAGACTAGTTGCCTCGCCAAGAGCTGAAGAACCTAGTCTGCTCTACTATTTAACCATAGCTGGAGGGAGAATAATTGGATTCATACCTTTCCCAAGGGTATTAGTGCTATGTGAAATGCAATCAGTCTTGTCCAGGATTTGAACTCGTATTGCCATGTTCATTTCTTACGACAATAACCATTACACCACGGGCACTTCCCTATATTTCTTAACATCATCATCATAACAACATGTGACACAAAATAAATAAGCAATAGTAATAATCATAATATATTATTATTATTATTATTATTATCATATGGAGATATATCAGCAAGTATATACATAGAAGAGTTACTAAAACTTCAGGCCATTTAGATAGAGAGAGAGAGAGAGAGAGACATGACCCTAAACAAAATTGATCTACTGAATAAATAAAACTTCCTTAATGAATAAATCTTTAACAGTTGCTAGTATGTTGGCTCTAGGGTGGGTTATATTAGTAATTTGATATGGTCTCATGGGTGGATAGCATTGATAATATAGAGGAATTATTTAGAGTGTGACAACTATATATATATATATATATATGTGTGTGTGTGTGTGTGTGTGTGGTGATAGAAGAACTGCAAATAAAAGTTTTGGTATAAAAAGAATGCTTAATACTTTTATAGCAGATCAGATATAAACCCTATAAATAAGAGAATTATCAACACTATATGTACACACATCATATTTGTTTTATCTGAATTTATAATTATCCTATAATATGCTGAAACTAAAATAAATTAAAGCTTTTAAGAAACTGATAAACATATGTATCTACCTTTAAGAAACTGATAAATAAACCTCAGTTCTTTGAATACTTAATCCCTCTCCAAAAATGTACTTTTAATAATGAAATGAAGAAACCCCCTCAAGAGGGAGAAATATCCAAATAAATAGATAAGCAAATGATTTGGAAATCAGATTACTGTCATTAAGTAGTAAAGTTGGTGACCGTTGTCGAGGGTGAACAGAAGGCTCCCTTTTCAATAGCTACTACACCGAGGCGTAGAGGAGGGCGCTACTCCTTTCCCAGGATTGTTCCACTTTACCCTTAATACGTACCTTATAATTGTCATTAAAGTAGAGTGTATTTATATACAATGCACACAAAACGGAATATATGTGCTATAATCAAACAGGCGACATCTCCACACTAGACTGAACCTCTCTGAAACTGGTAGACAAATTCACCTACCTAGGAAGAAGTGTCTCATCAACCGAAAAAAATATTGACACACGGTTAACGAAGGCATGGACAGCTATCGATAGGCTATCAAACATATGAAAATCAGACCTGACCGATAAAATGAAACGCAGTTTCTTCCAGGCAGCAGTTGTATCAATACTGCTGAATGGATGCACTACTTGGACGCTAACTAAACAGCTGGAGCCGAAGCTAGACGGCAATTACATAAGAATGTTGCGAGCAATATTGAACAAGTCCTGGCAGCGACACCCCACAAGGCACAAACTATACGGCCAACTGCCTCCCATCATGAAAACTATCCAAGTCAGACGAACTAAAAATGCAGGACACTGCTGGAGAAGCAGGGACGAGCTCATAAGTGATGTACTCCTATGGACCCCCATATATGCCCGAGCAAAAGCAGGGATATCCGTGCCCGTGGCACGACGTGATGATGATGATGATATACAACAAGGATAAAGTCAGCATTATTTCTTGAGGTATTCATGGTTATTGTGGTAGGAAATGGACATAGAGACTCAAGTTCAAATCCCTGACAATGCTGTTTGCATATTACATAGATTTAATACCCTTGGGAAAAGTATGAATATAACTACTTTCCTCCCAGCTACAGGTAAATAGTAGAGCAGACTGAGCTTCTTAGCTTTGGTATGGCAACCAATTTAGGAGAAGTAAAACTCTGCTAAAAAATATTGACCTTGAGTCCCATTCTGCTCTTACAAAGGGGTTAGTAAATATATATTTGCTTTTTTTTTCTCTCTCCTAAAGAGTTAAATAATCATGGTGATTTTGTTTTGACAACTGACATTCTTTTAAAGTAAATACATAGTTTCATTTGGACTTTTACAACAAAATAATTGGATGTATAAGAGAACCCGGTTGTGTCTGGATTGCCTGGATCAAATGTATGTCCTTAAAGATGACGTGAGTGTCCTGTGGGACATGTGGTTTGATTCAGTTTACCAGATGTATGGAAACTTGGGTGCAAAAGTTGAGACCCGGATGTTCAAAAAGTGGAGTGTATAAAACTGACAACGCAGTGAGAGAGCAGGATGGGTTCTTTGGAGACTCCGAGTCAAAACCCACCCTGCATTTATGCTTGATGTTTTGACAGCTGGCATCGCAGCATTTGTGTTGCGATGTTGGTTATTTAACATGTGGTCTCAGGAGGCCTCCCTCAAGGTTTTACCTGTTTTGTTGGACTAAGTTCATTGCTTGATGTCTAAGGTGCCCCAATTTTTCTCCCTGTCATGCATAGCCACCACCATAAAATGGCTTTGTTCCATATTCTGACAAGGCAGGATGTCAGATAAATACCGCGTTTTTTGGAGGCTCTTGGTGTCTAGCATTGCGAATGTAAAGTTTTAAGGAGAGAAATTGGATTAGCATTTATCAACCATTATTGTATGAAACCTATAGGATGTTATTTTTGGATTACATAATTAGTTGATCAAGTTTGAGTATAAAAATTGTTGCTGATCAGAATCAGAGAATGGTAGAGGCTGAAGTGTATCAGAGGTGTTGAAGACTCAGGTATAAATGGTCAGAAACATTAAGTGGGTCTTTGAGAAAGAGAAAACAGACAAAAGAGGATTGAAGAATATAACAAAGCCAAAATCAAAAGTAAAGATACATTAATAACAATTACCAAGCTGACTGGGGCTTTAGAATTCACTGATTGCTTCTCTGCAGAGGTGTAAACCTCTCCCAACGAGTGTCCTAGATATGACACTAAATAATCTGATTGTGAGGTTCAAGTAATGCTGGAGCTTTGGGGAATCCAAACTACTTCTTCTTCAATGTCATTGCTATTGCTCCCAGGTCCACTCTATGGGTCGAATAGAACTAAAATGAGTTGGTTGAGATGGGACTGTTTTGACATTTATACTGTATATTTATGCTAAACTGAATTGCTTGAAATAGAACTGTTTTTGACATTGAAAATGTACGGGGGTGTCCTCATGGTGTAATGGTTAAAGCAATGGACAGCAGAATCATATTAAGCAAGTTTATACTCCAGTTGCACTATTACGTTCACTTTTGGGCAAATACCCTTGGAGAAAGGTATGAATCCTCTTATCCTCCCAGCTATGGGTTAAATAGTACCACTACTGTTCTTTTAGGAGAATGGCTTTGGCATTAAATAACTTACAAAAGTTGATATGCCATTAAACAAAGAAACCAGAAAATGTACTTATGTTAAACTGAATTGTTTGATATAGAACTCTTTATTTGTATAAAAATGGATTTGGCATTTGATAACCTGCAAAGGTTGATATACCATAAAATCCAAACAAAAAAAACTAACAAACAATTACTAACAAGGGATTGAACATTACATTCTTCCTGAAACCAATTATACTAAAATATGCAATAAGAATAAACAATGTGGGTCTGATGGAATGGTTGTAATGTTTTCCCCAACACAGATGCACACCACCATTGTAACTTGGGTGTCCTCGTGGTGTAATGGTTAAAGCGATGCACTGCGGAATCGTAGTACGCGAGTTCGTACTCCAGTCGGGCTATTACGTTCACTTTCGGGCAAATACCCTTGGGAAAGGTATGAACCCTCTTATTCTCCCTCCAGCTATGGGTAAATAGTAGGACGGACTAGGTTCTTCAGCCTTGGTGAGGCAACTAGTCTAGGAGAAGGAAAACTCTGAATTCAAACCTGTTAAACTCCGCTTAAAAATTGACCTTGTGTCATATCCTGCCCGAGCGGAGGGGTTGGTAAATAGTACCATTGTAACTTGTCTATTTGCTTTCTGCAAAGAAAAAAAGGAACCACTAACATATGAAATTCCAGTGTTGCTAATAAAACACCATGATATACCCACCTCATTAACAATAACAAGAATAACCTGTCACTATGAACTTACCCAACCCATTTGCTTTGGTTAATGTGGATCCCCACCACCACCACCAACATGCACTACATATCAAGTTTGGTTTGGGTTTCTTTGTTTAATGGCATATCAACCTTTGTGGGTTATTTAATGCCATAGCCATCCTTCTAGAAGAACAGCAGTGATGCTATTTAACCCATAGCTGGGAGGATAAGAGGGTTCATACCTTTCCCAAAGGTTTTTGTCCAAAAGTGAATGTAATAGTGTGACTGGAGTTTGAACTTGCTTACTACGATTCCGCAGTCCAGCACTTTAACCGTTCCACCACGAGGACACCCTCTACAGTGCATGTCATGAGCCCTATGTAATGAATATATATTAGAAAGCTACTGTAATTCTGCTTTGATTCAATCAATTCATTATCAGATGAACTTAAAAGATCAATTCATTAAAACTGATGCTAACAATATAACACAATACCTTAACAAATTTAAATGCCATTAAAATGATTTAAAAAAAAAAAAAAATCCCAAAAAAACCTAATCAAATTCCCTATAAACAATTGATTTCAAACCATGGGAGATACCAAATCACCACAAAAAAATAAAAAACTGGTTTCTGTATTAAATGATTCACAAGGATTTAAATGTAGCTAAGAAAAAACAATATAATATCATTTAATATCAGGTCAATTTTTAAGCAAAAAAACAGCAGGTTTAAATTCAGTTTTCATTCTCTTAAACGAGTTGCCTTACCAAGGCTACCCCCACCAAAAAAAGTCTCTCTAAGTATTTAGGGGTAAGGAAGGATGAAGTCATACTTTTCCTAAGATAATCAGTAGATCTTATGAAGTTTATGATAATTTGTTTATAATATGCTACAATAATAATGATGATTGTTCTCAAAGTCATTATCCTACAACTATGATGATATATATACTTCTATGAAAATATGCAGCTTCCACTGCTTTATATCCATAAAATGTACATAACTGCTTTTAATCTAAGATTAAAGATTATAATCTTTTAATCCTAAGCATTAAATAAAATAAGTTATAAATAAATACAAGGTCATACCGAAAAGAATTAAAAGACATTACTTTTTATATTTTATTCTTACTGATTTACAAAATATTTTTTCAAGGATTTGATAAATTTGAGAAACAGTGTTCCAAGTGTATACCCTCTGCAATGAGCAGGATGTGACACAAGGCCAATTTTTAAGAGGAGTACAACAGGTTTGAATTCAGAGTTTTTCTTTTCCTAGACTTGTTGCCATATAAAGGCTAAAGTGTCCAGTTTGTATTTAACCAACCCCTCTGCCATGAGTAGGATGTGACACAAGGTCAATTTTTAAGTGGTATACAGCTGGTTTTAAGGAGGTACCCATGGTGTAATGGTTATCGTTGTGGGAAATGGACATGGCGACACAAGTTCAAATCCTGGACGAGACTGACTGCATTTCACATAGCACTAATACCCTTGGGAAAGGTATGAATCCAATTATTTTCCCTCCAGCTATGGGTAAATAGTAGGGCAGACTATGTTCTTCAGCCTTGGTGAGGCAACTAGTCTAGGAGAAGGAAAACTCTGAATTCAAACCTGTTAAATTCCGCTTAAAAAATTGACCTTGTGTCATATCCTGCCCGAGCGGAGGGGTTGGGTAAATATGATACAGCTGGTTTGAATTCAGAGATTTCCTTTTCTTAGACTGGTTGCTTTACCAAGGCTAAAGAGACCTGTCTGTCCTATCCTTAATTTATAATGGGAAGGCGAGAGAGCAAGAAGATGGGTTAATGCCTTTTCCAAGGTCATTAACATGAGGTGAATAAAAACCGCCTCAACTAGGACTTGAACTTAGGTCGCCGATTCCCTTTTCTATGAAGATAATGGTTACCCTAAGCATGCCACTAAATTGAATAGCCTCCAGTCAACAGCCTCTAGTGAAAAGCAAGTATGTTTTATGGTTCTCTTGGGTCAGTTCAAGAATTTTTCAGCATTTTGTCAGTAAAATGATGGCATTATGTTGCAAAGAGACCTGGAAGTCCAGGGGCTGACTCAATCACTGCCATTGAGAACCAGGATTCCCAGGGTGCTATCTCAACTACTTCCATGCAATCAGCCAGGAAATAAGGAACTGATTCTGCCCCAACAGCCACTATGCTTCCGCAATGGGGAGAGGAGGGAGATATAGAAGTCAAATGACTCACCTTCTAACATGGCTGCCTTCTTGAATCTTCTTGGTAAAAGCAAGCCAGCTATGCTAATGCAGCAGGTGGGTTGTATCTGTGGTGCCAGGATGACCTACCCAACACATTTGCATGAGTGGTGTCTATTCACCCATATATTCATCCAGTAAATGGC
>CAUZXS010000575.1:0-19133 GCA_963585895.1 Sepioteuthis lessoniana
ACACACACAAACACACACACATATATATATGAGAATTTTAAGTGCATTGCTTACTGGGCTCTTTATGATCTATCTATGTGCGTTGGTGTGTGTGAATGTTTGTATTGCATCATTATTATACTTGTATATTTACTTATATATATACACATACACACATGTATAGTGATAGTTTAATATATATATATATATATATATATATATATATATATAAAGTAAAGTAAGTAAAGTTGGCGACCATAGTCGAGGGTAACCCGAAGGATCCCTTTTCGATATATATATATATATATATATATATATATATATATATATATATATATATATTGACCTTTTTTTAATCTTTTCTTCCCTCAGGAATACGCATAAACATATTATGAACGGAAATATTCAGTCTATTCATTTTCTCTGATTGTCTCCCTTGACCGGCCTTTAAAAAAATCATACGTAATCAGACAAATGAAGCCAGGACCCTCTCCTGCAAAAAGAAAAAGAAATAACCTGAATAGTTAACCTCGTTCTGTACGATTAAGAGAAAGTTTTTAATTTGTCTTGCGGCATTCAATATCTACTGTGTGATGACGAATTCACGAGGAGACCTGATGAGATGAGCTGAGATGATATGAGATTTTGCAAGAAGTCGCCGCCGGAATTTCGGTGAAGATCCAAAACAACATGGAATATTTAAAGAATAAAAGAATGCAAAAAAAAGAAGAGAAAAAAATGGAAAATATTTTTTGTTGCTTTAGAATTTTTTTTTTTAAAGCAAAAGAAAAAAACACTTGCCGAAACAAATGCTGTTATATTACTAGCCACAAACATGTTTTTCTTCTTCTTCAGTCGACTCGAAATACATAATAACAGACCCTAATTTATAGAAATAAATAAATAAATAAAAATAACAGAAGCAAAAAAAAAAGATCCATTTCCTTTCTTTCTCTCCCCCCCAATGTTTATTTTCGCACCTCTGCTTTTTAGTTTTAATTCATCTATTTTCCTCTCTTTTTCTTTTTTCTTTCGTTTTCGCAATTTGTTTTATTTATCTGTGTTCATTTTTTTTCATTTTCTTGTCATGTTTGATTACAGTTTTTGAAGCAAAGTATTCAATTTTGCTTCCTAAGGTGCCAGAGATATTATTTTTCTTTCCAAATATGTTTATCGTATTTTTAGATTTATTTTTCGACACACAGACTGTGTCTTATTTGCGGGACTTGTGAGTTGGTAGGAACGGGGAAAAAAACTAAAAAAAAACAAAAAACAAAAAAAAAAAACCACTCACACAAAAAAACCTAGACTGATAGGAAAGAAAAATTGGAAAATCTCGAAGCTAAATTGAAAAAAAATCCCAAAAAACAAAGCGCTAACACGCACATAAAAGAATATCAAAACACTTACAAATACTAAAAAATAATTCAGATTTCTTTGTCACAATCGTTACATACCCATATTTAATCATGCTGAAAGTGAATGGATTGATTGATTGATTTTAACGGCATGGCAACCTATCAAGAGTAATTCTAAGCCTAAAGGTTTGGTAATCACGTTCATATTCACATTTTTTGTATAGGTGGTTTGGTTTGATTTCTTTGTGTTTGGTGGCTGGAAAAATGTTATTCGGAGACGTTTTAGCAAGGTGACACCGCTGGCTTATAGATATGCATATTTGCACACACGCGCACGTACTATGCAAATATGACCATACAGAACAGACACAGAAGAAATATAACCGGTAGTCAGCCGCAGAAATGTGGCAGAAATGGCTAGTCGACATAACATATGCAGCACCAATGTTTACGTCCAAATTCGAACAATACCGTTGGACTGCCGAGCTGAGCCAATCCAACACTTTGGGTTCTTTGTTTTAATGGTATATCAACCTTTGTAGGTTATTTAATGCTAAAACATCTTTGAAGAAGAGCAGCAGTAGTACAATTTTAGGGAGTTCATACCTTTCCCAAGGGTATTAGTCCGAAACTGGACGTATTAGCGTGACTGGAGTTCGAACTCGTTTACTATGAGTTCTCAATTCAGCACGTTTGCCACTACGCCATTGGAAAACCTTTTTGTGCAGCTGTTTTTTTAAGAATGTCTTTTTGTATCGGGCATGGTTTAATGAGATACAATAAATTATTATACAGAACTATTTGACTTATAGATGGGACTCTAACAGATATTAACACTCCAGGTCATACTTGACTAGGGAGTAATGGCAAGTAAAGGATACTCCCCAATATCCACATCTCCAGAACTTGTGCCACACCATCAGGTACATTTTACTGTCATAACCAGGACATACTCAGGAGGGAGTATTACAGTCAGCGTATTGTTAGCCTCACCGACAACATATGTAAATGAAAAGAGTAAAAAAGTAGATTATAGATTTTAATTTTTATCTTTAAGGTTTTTCGGACTATGGTCTTCATCTTTATTGCTATTTCCACAAAGTTTCGGCCTATATGTCCTCCGGCCTTCTTCAGGTGTTTGTCGAACTCGGGAACCTACACGGAACTTCGAACTACGGCCTTTATTGAATTCACGGGGTCGCCTGTTCTGATTCCGTTTGCCATAACCGGGTACAAGTGTTAAGTATTCCTGTATTGTTACTCGCCTGTAGTCAGGATTGAACCTACACCCACTAGATGATTGTCTCCTTAGAAGCTTAAGGAACTAACGCCTATAACCGTTACGCTTTGTGTCCTGCTGAAGAAGGTCGGAGGACATATCGGCCGAAAACACTTAATGATAAAAATCATCAACCTTCATCGAAAAAAATCAGACAATTTATAGATTTTAAGCTGATTTTTTCCGTTGCCCATTGTGGGGTGGTGCATAAAATGCACAGTGGTGTAATGGCTAAAGTGTTGCATTGCGGCCTCGAATTAAGCGAGTTCGTATTCCAATCACACTATTAAGTTTAATTTCGGACAAATACCTTTAGGGAAGATGAAGTTCTAGCTATTAATCAAATAATTTTATTTCTTTTCTTTTTACAACGATGGCTTTTGCATTAAATAACTCACAAAGGTTGATATGCCATAAAACAAAAAACCAAAATTCCGTTTGCTCAAAAGACAAAAGCAAGAACTATAATACATCCTCTCCCTCTAACTCTCTCTCTCTCTCTCTCTCTCACTCAGTCTCACTCTCTCCACACACACACAAACACACACACACACACACACACACACACACACATATATATATATATATATATTGTGTTTCATTAAAATACATAAACAAAGTTAAATGTAAATATCTGAGTAAAAACAAATTACTATTATTGAGAAGAAATAGAAGTATGTTCGAACTCCAGACGCTCTATTATGTTCAATTTCGGACTAGTACACTTGAGAATGGTGTTAACCATTTTATCCTTCCAGCGTTTTTCTACAAATATGTATTTGGCATTTAATAACCCACGAAGTTTAGTGTGCCATAAAAAAAATAAACCAAACCAAACTAAGTTTAAAAGATAATTAACGACGCCTAAAGGAAAGATAAAGGATTTGTTTAAATACATGTTGAATTATCTGCTCTTGTCTTTTCGATTTAGGAAAAAAACGCGTGAATATTAATTCTCAGCACGTGGCAAGATGTCAGTTTCATCTGCCTGTGGAATCCCATTCAGGTGCCTAGATCTTTGTGCTTTTGGCGTAAATAAAATAAATACAACACAATAATAACACAATATCTTATTCATTAACACACACACACACACAAATATATATATATATATATATATACAAAATGTGCCCCGTCAATAAGGCTTAGAATATTTTGGATGTATTCCTTACAGAGAGGTAAACACCCTCCAAAAGAGGTGTTCAAAGTACGACACTAAACTGCATCGGATGGCGAGGCTCCAATTTAGGAGGGCTTCAATTCACGCTTGAAGAATCCTGCATGACAACCCACGGTGAAGAGATGCTATACAACGAAACAGTCAGTCAGTGGATGACAATATATATACAGGGGCCCGACAACATTTTTCGGACACTTTGAAAAAAGTACTTCAAGGTGGTCACTAGTGCCAAAAACTTTTGAGATTGTAAGTACGTAGTTGAGGAGTGAAAATCCACTACTAGTGTAATCATTTTTTAAAATTTGGCTTTGATAATTTTAGTTTTTTGTGATTTTTGCGAAAACTTGCGCGACACTATTTTTCGGACATGACAAAAAATCCTATTTTATTAAGAGCTATGTTCATTTATATGTTGCTGTATGCAAACTTTCTGCTTGTACACTGTTCTGGGGCACTGGCACCCCTACTACTATGTTAACATAGTACAATCTAACAGCATAAATAATCCGGACATTTCTTGGCAAAACAATTAAGTTTAATGAGGTAAAATGCATTCAAAAGAAGTCGTTTGTTTGGCACGGAAGAAGCGGAAAGATGGCCTCGGCATCAGAAGGATCACCATGGATTTGAAGCTGTCGAAATCAACGGTCGAATACATGCTGAAGACAAACTCCGAGTGGAAAAAGAAGAGAGGGCGGAAAAGATCAATTGGCAAGAGGACTGAAAGATGAATAAAGAGGACTGTGACACGGCTTTTGACATCAGGAGAAAAAGTTACAGCAAGAAAAGTGAAGGAGAAATGTGAATTGGATGTAAACGTCCGAACATTACAAAGAACGCTGCATAGGAGTGGTTTAAAGTATGCAAAGGCTAAGAAAAAAATTACACTAACAAAGAAACACAAAGGAGCAAGACTGAAGTGTGCTAAAAGGTGGTTAACAAAGCATGTTGACTTTAAAAGGTTATATTTACTGATGGGAAGCGTTTCAAGTTTGATAGCCCCGATGGATGGTGTACTTGGTCGAGAAGGGGTGAGCCTGTTGTACTGAACAAACGACAGATGGGAGGAGGAGGAGTTATGGTTTGGGGTATGATCTTTGCTAATGGAAATATATGGTTGGAGTGGCTGAAAGGACGACAGAACAGCGAAAGCTACAAACAGTTGCTGGACGAGAAAGCCCTACCAAGGATAAGAAGAGAGATGGGGAATGATTTCGTTCTACAGCAAGACAATGGCAGCATCCATGTGTCAAAACTCATGAAAGAATGGATGGCTAAAGTGAATATGACAACTTTGGAATGGCCTGCAAGAAGCCCAGATCTAAATTTAATAGAAAATGTTTGGGAAATGCTTGCGCAACTTGTCTATGATGGACCTGAAATAACGAAAGTGGCTCAACTATGGGAACGAATACTAGGAGCCAGAAAACAACTAATAGAAACACGTAGAGATGTTATTGTGCATATGTTTGATCATTGTGAAGAGAGATTGATAAAAGTTAGTGAGAAGAAAGGTGATATTACAGACTATTAACAGTTTTTCAACGATGTCCGAAAAATAATGTCGCGTGTGTTTTGTAAAAAATGATGAAAATTAAATATTTTTCCTTACCTAATCGATTTTCTTCCATTTTTATTACAGGTATTGTCTTTATATGTTTATGCTATTCTATTGAAGGAATTTCGCCACTCTATGGTACTCGGAAAGTCGAATACTAATGTGTCCGAAAAATATTGTCGGGCCCCTGTATATACATAAAAGATGTACTTTTTTAAACAACATATTCTTATTTTTGTTTCAGCGTTTCAATTTTAACTAATAATACCTTCGTAGTGATTGTATTATATTAGACTAAAAATACTAAAGTTCTGATGTCTTATATTTAGGAGAAAATTATATTTTAAAAGATTCTTTGGGATGTATTTATTTATTTACTTATTAATATAATTTACTATATTTAGAAATAAAGTGTGCTCAAAACTGGTGATAGAACATGAATATCTAAGTTAAGATAGCAGTGACACAGAGTCAATTGTGCTTGGCGAGATGGCCAGTTATTTGCTGATAGGAGCATCTTAACTTTTCTGTATGCATATATATAAATATATATATTTATAAACACTTTCATATATATATATATACATACTATCATATTTATAAACCTTAATAAACCATTATATATATATGTATATACAAACACTTATGTACACATACACACACATATATATATATATGTGTGTGTGTGTGTGTGTGTGTCTGTTTGAGGTACAACTCCAGTCATACATTAGTTTAAAAAAAGGGAAAAGGATAGGTTTTTATAAGTAAAATGAAACTTACTAAAATAAATCTGAGCTATTGTAGTTATTATGCAACGTCCCTCCGTATGTAGGAAGAGAGAGACAGACAGACAGACAGACAGACAGACAGACGAAGACTGACTGAGCCAGGGGCTGAGAGGCAGACACTATATGAGAGAGAGAGAGAGAGAGAGAGAGAGAGAGAGAGAGAGAGAGAGAGAAACAGACACACAAATAGATAAAGACAGACAGACAAAGATAGGAGCAGAGAGGCAAGCACTACCCGAGATAGAGAGAGAGAGAGAGAGAGAGAGAGAGAGAGAGCCTTCTCTCACCTTTGAATAACTTAAGGATTTGTCATAATACTCCTTAATTTTTTCTCTCCCATTCCTGTCATCACACGCCTCATTGTTTTAAAATCTATTTATTACCGTCAATTTTTTTGAAATGAGTCGGTCGAAAGGCGCCACAGATTTATTTTAGTCGATTTCATTTTACTTATTAAAACCATGTCATCATCCTTTTGAACCTAATAGACACACACTCACACACACACACACACACACACACAAATATATATATATATATATATATATATTAGTTTGAGCAGCCGCAGGCATAGGCCTCTCTGTTAATGCACACAAAACGGAATATATGTGCTATAATCAAACGGGGGACACTCTAGAAGGAACCCCACTTAAACTAGTAGACAAATTCACTTACCTAGGAAGCAGCGTCGAATCAACCGAAAAGGACATCGAAACGAGGTTAACGAAAGCATGGACAGCTATCAATAGGTTATCAATTATATGGAAATCAGACCTAACCGATAAAATGAAACGCAGTTTCTTCCAGGCAGCGGTCACATCGATACTGCTATACGGGTGCACTACATGGACGCTAACAAAACGGCTGGAGAAGAAGCTAGACGGCAATTACACAAGAATGCTACGTGCAATCTTGAACAAGTCCTGGCGGCAACACCTCACAAGACACCAACTGTACGGCCACCTGCCCCTATCACGAAAACTTTTCAAGTTAGACGAGCCAGACATGCAAGACACTGCTGGAGAAGCAGGGACGAACTCATAAGAGATGTACTCTTATGGACCCCCACACATGACCGTGCAAAAGCAGGACGACCAGCACGAACATACATTCAGCAGCTATGTGAGGATACGGGATGTTGTCCTGAAGACCTACCTAGGGCGATGAACGATAGGGAGGAGTGACGAGAGAGGGTCAGGGATATCCGTGCTACCAGCGCGACATGATGATGATGAGGATATAT
Organism: Sepioteuthis lessoniana; assembly: GCA_963585895.1. Lineage (NCBI taxonomy): Eukaryota > Metazoa > Mollusca > Cephalopoda > Myopsida > Loliginidae > Sepioteuthis > Sepioteuthis lessoniana. The sequence continues at coordinate 7,386 of CAUZXS010000575.1, forward strand.
ATATAGATATATACATAACCACTTCTGTTTGATGGCTTTTGGAGCTGTAACTTAAAGCTCAGTTTCTAAAGTTTCCTTCAGAGAAAACAGCGAAAAATACTTGGTCGAGGAATTCTTTTTTCTTCGGGATGAGGACCCAACTGATACAACTTGCCACTTATTTACCATTTCCTCAGTTCCTTCTTTCCTTCCTTCATTCTCCTTTTCCGCCTTTCCTTCTCTCTCCTCAGTACTATATCTCCCACGACTTTCTCTTTTTCTTAAACACAAACCATTTTGCCAAATTTATCACCAAATTTCCACTTTGTATACATTGCCACCAAATCCTCAACTCGTGTTTCACTAATAAACGACCTTATTTTGGCTTAAACTGAACTATTTCTGATCGCGCTCTGATATTTTTACTAATTGCGTTGTCCGGTCACTGGCCGAGGTACAACCATCTCGTATATAAAATGGAGAATAAATGAAATAAGTGGCGATTTTGAGATGAATATATTCGAAGCAAACACAGCCATTAAACGGGTACCGAATTGTTTGACACTTACGTGTAAACATTCCTTGAATTTGGTGCCTAAAAGAGAAGATACTTTGGGAAGACACTGCGTAAAAATGCTCATGAAGGAATGGTTAACTAGATTCTTTATAAAGATTATTTTGTGCATCAGGGAAAAATGTGCCATAAGTGAAACCTCTGTTGAAGACCAGGTTTCAAACGCATGCATACATATATAGAGGAGTGTTAAGTGTAACGGTTATCGCCTTAGGAACTGCAATCGGTGATCTGAGTTTATTTTCAGATAATTATTGGTTGTTTGGGTGTTATGGGATATCAACCTTTGTAGGCTATTAAACGCCAAATCCATTTCTACACAAATAATCTGTTCTATTTCAAACGATTCAGTATAGCATGAGTACACAGTTTAATTGTCAAAAACATTTCTGTTTCAAGCTATTCAGTTTAATCAAACAGTTCTAATTCAACCAATTCAGTTTAGTATAAGTGCAGTTTTTGTTTACTCACAGTTAAATGTCAAAAGTGTTCTATTTCAAACAATTCAGGTTAGCGTAAATACAGTTTCAATATTAAAAACAGTTTTGTTTCAAACAATTCAGTTTCGCATAAGTACGCTATTTAAATATCAAAATAGTTCTATTTAAAGTAAATCAGTTTAGCATAAGTATGCCGTTAGTTTTATTTATGAGGTGCTACCACTCCGGGCCAGAGTGGACGTAGGAGCGATGGCAATGAATGTGTACTCCGCATTTTCCAAAAGCTCCAGCATCACTGGAACCTCACCATCAGATTGTTTAGTGTCATAACCAGGACTTTTGTTGGTGAGGGACCTTACCTTTCAGCAGAGGTGCAGTCAATGTATTCTACAGCCCCACCCGACTGAGCAATTTAATGATAATGAAACAGAGCATAATGTATCTTCATAAAACCTTCTTCATGGGCGCATACACACACACACACACACACACACACACACACACACACACACACACACACACACACACACATATATTTATATATATATATGTATATATAATTATAATTAGTCAATACTACCTCTACATTTTTGATATTGTTCATCGCTCTTTGCAGATCCTCTAGAAGGCATCAAGGGTCCGCACTTGGCTGATACATGTAAGTCCTAGCAGATGGGTCAACTCTGTTAAGCCCTTGAGAAGAAATCCATAAGAGAACGTCACTGATGAATTTGTCATTCTTTCTTCAGCAATGTCAAGCATGTCCATGGATTGTTGGTGAGATGGGAGATAAGTGGCTTTACAGCTGCTATTTTGTGGTGTATTGATTCCCGGATTCATTCAAAACAACACGTAGCTTTCTTCTTTAGCCCCCATCTAGCTTGTTCTCAATGCGTTTCATTAGATTCCAAGCAAGTAAAAAAGTTGGCGACCTTAGTCGAGGGTAACCCAAAGGCTCCCTTTTCGATAGCTACAACACTATTAGATTCCAAGTAGTGCATCCATATAGTAGTAATGTGCAACGACTCTTTGAAAGAAATCTCGAATTATTTTGTCAAAGAGATCATATTTCCGTACAATCGATTACCTATCAGTAGTATTTCATGCCTTTGCTAAGCGAATTCTGATATTGCTTTCGGTAGATGAGATATGGTTGCTGAGGTACGTGATCAGGTCAACTAATTTCAGAGGATTGTCTCTTAAATTACTGATGAATACTTGTTTAAAACACATGAAGTCTATTTTATTTGCATTCACTTAGAGACCAATGCCTTTTGCTGCTTGCTCTAGGCTATGCAGTCAGGATTCAGCTTGGGCAGGTGTATTTGCGGGAAGCGCTAGATTATCTGCGTAGTCTATGTCTGCCATGATTTCTGCGAGATATTGTCTGTTTTATGTCTTTTTTAATATCAAACTATTTTCTTTTATCAGATATATTGATGCCTGTAACACGTAATCTAGGCAGATTACGTATTTATGTATATGGTGCAACTCATCTTCGTCTATAAGTAAGTAAAAAATCGCCCCCGAAAAATTACGATAACTATATATATATATATATATATATATATACGTATGTACGGGGGTATAAATTTTTGCCTAATCGATCATGCTTACACAGAGATATTAAATTCGCTTTAACGATGAAGTTAAACATATCTGTTTCGTTTTTATACTATAAACTCGTGCAGATCAAAATTATATTGAGGAACCCGAACTAAAAATGAACATAAGAACATATGAAAATACACAAATAACATTACATTTTTGTCCTCGATGAACATGGATACAAACATCTAGCAAATAATAAATATTTCTCATTAACTTTTACAGACTAATTATTTCACTTAACATGACATGTTCAACAAAATAGTTAAAAATAATTTTAAATTTAGAAAAGTTTAATTGCATTTTAAACTATAACGAAGCTTCTCATTACCGAATGACAAGACATTATAAACATTGAGTTTAATGAACACAAATGCCCATTGCATGTTTGTGGGCCTGATACCCTAATTAAAATATATAATATATTCTAAAAATAAACACTTCCTGATGATGGCCGAAAGCCGAAACTAGTCGGGATAAATAACAATTGATTAAATATATTTATTGACGTTTATGTGTCAATTTTTTAATTCTCACTCCCCAACTCTAACACCAACACCAACAAAAATTATATATATATCTTAAAAAGAATTGGTCCATTAATGAATCTGAATTTGGTATTTAAGGTTGTTATTATTTCATACTTTTGTATTCTAAACGTGTTTCAGACTTTATATGTTCTTCGGCAGATTAATAATGGCTTGGGTCGTCTTTGTTTCTAGCTTTTATAGTGAAGATTGTTTTTATCAAGAGTGGGATTCTCTTTACTTCCAGGATTCATGTCGGTAAATGTTGTGTTAGAGTCGTGAAAACCTTTGGCGTTTGTCCTGGCTTTTTTTATGCATACTTGAAACTTGTTTGTAAATAGGACAAAATGGAAATAAATAATGGAAATGAATCCGACAATATAGCGAAAAATTGAAAAAGAAGGTGATCCAAGGAAAAGAATTTAACGTTAATGAAAGTCAACACTATAAATTTCGGTTTTAATGAACCATCATCTGGACTTGGACGGATGATATCGAATGATGTTAAATCACAGATGCATTTTTTAAAAATAAAATACAAAGCAATGAAGAAATATTAATTATACAGAGAAAGGAGTAACTGTTAAGTCAATAAATTAGCGTTAGTATTTTAGAATATTTAAACAGTCAGGTGACATATTTTAAAACACGAACGCTGATTTATTAACTAAACGGTTACCCATTCTTCCATATACGCAATATTTCCTCATTGTTTGGTATTTTATTTGAAATAGATCGGTGATTTGATGTCATTCGATATCATCTGTCCCAGTCATTAAAATAGAGCCTTTAGAGCATAGACTTTCGTTTACATTTAATTCTTCTCTTTGGATTACCTCGTTTTTCAATTTTACCCTACATGTATATATATATATATATATATATACATGCACTTAAAATTTTGTTTGTGTGTGTGTGTCTTTATGTACATTCACATACATTTACGTACATCCATGAGTATACCCACCCGTACACATGCTTGTTGTTTTTTTTTTCTTTGACTCTCCGAGTTGAATGAGTGTATATATATATATATATATATATACGTAATATAATGGCTGAGGGATTTCGCTTTATGCCTTTGGGTTTAGTTAGGCTGAGGACCTTTCGGCTCAGTGCATGGGTTACTTAGGTACAACATTAACGCAGGTGTTCACACGCACGAGCGGAGCGGACGTGTCACTTAGAGATGTCACAATAGCCCAGATGGGAAACGGGGTTAGACAGTGCGGGTGACGTCACCCACCGGAAGCGCGCGGAGGATTTTGGGTATTTTGAAAAAGTCAGATAGTTGAGTTCTGCCTCGGGAGAAGACGGTTGGCTTTCGCTTGCTCGCCGAAGTCAGGCCAGTGGCCTTGTGGCGGGTGCCACACATGTTGTGGGGTGGGGGCAGATGGAAACGTCATCATAGAAAGATTGTGCATCTCTTTTCCTTATGTCGAAACCTTTAACTCAAAGTTAATAAAAGGTTTCGTACATGAACTAAGAAGTCGTTACGTGTTTTTCGTGTTTTGGGATTCCTATGTTCTATGTATATGTGTTATGAACATTCTATGTGCGTTTCACATATCCGTATCATGGGTATGGTGCATATATACATCAGTTAGTCAAAAGTTTTCTACAATTTTGCCAACGGATAGTTTTACCAAGATCATTAAGTGGATGAATCACACTAGACTATGAATATACCTTGACTGTATAACAAGGTACTTGAATCAAATGCATTTAATATACTTCCGTTCCAAGTCTAAAATCCTGGATGAGACTGATTGCATTTCACATAGCTCTAATACCCTTGGGAAAGGTATGAATCCAATTATTCTCCCTCCAGATATAGGTAAATAGCAGGGCAGACTGCGTTCTTCAGCCTTGATTTGGCAACTAGTCTTGGAGAAGGAAAACTCTGAATTCAAACCTGTTAAACTCCGCTTAAAAATTGACCTTGTGTCATATTCTGCCCGAGCGGAGCGGTTGGTAAATATGAATATACTTCCGTTCCCAAACTAAAATACATTTTTTAGCATATATATATATATATACTCAGTGTCTTTTCACCGTTTTCTTTTTGTCTATTTGTCTCAATCAATAATCTCTCGGACTCCACGAACAGTCTTCGCAGCACTACAGTAACCAGACACGTCGGGCTCAGTAGAAAAATCCAAGAGAGGAGAAGTGGTAGCGGGAGATTTGCATCAGAACGGATTTTTAAAAATGTTTTATGTTGTTTTTTTCTTTAACTTTAACCAAATCTTTGTGATAAAATCCAAAGCACGAACACCTAAGTAACAAAAGTGCTTCACAAATAATGAAATTAACATAGATTTATCCACCAAACCATGTTTTTTTTTTATTTTACTGTCCTGGATTGAAATTCTTAATGTTTATTTGTATTTTCGTGATGTAGCCGGGATAAGACATGTGCCATACAGCAGCCAGACAGCAGACACAGTGGAAACAGGTTATTTCATGTCTGTAAGTATTAAGGTAGGTATGATAATGCAATGAAGGATTCAGCAAGTATTATTATAAATTTACAGAAGACTTAACAGTAAAGAGGTATGTGCTCGTTTTATATGTTCAGGGGTGCTTTTGATTCGGTGTTGAAGCCAAGAAGACGATAGCTCTAAAATATTTAGAGATTCGTTTGTTACAGTCTATTCTTCACTCTCTCTCCCTCTCTTTCTCTCTCTCCCTCTTTCTCTCTCTCTCTCTCTCTCTCTCTCTCTCTCTCGATATATATATATATATGCGAGTGTGCGTGTGCATTTACGAACGCCCTCTACACGAACAGGATGTGACACAAGGCCAATTTTTAGTGGAGTGTAACAGGTTTGAATTCTGAGTTTTCCTTCTCCTAATTTGGTTGCTATAGCAAGGTTAAAGAGCCTAGTCTGCCCTACTATTTAGCTAGACGTTGAATCGTTGGATGCATATCTTTTCCAAGGGTATTAGCACTATATTAAATGCAAACATCCTCGTTCAGCATTTGAACTCGGGTCACCGTATCCACTTTGTACAAAGATAACCATTGCACCACGAATGCGCACCTATATATATATATATATATATATATATATATATATATATATATATATATGTACAATATACGTTTAAGAAGTTCTAATCCTCACCAAGCAAAAAGAAGATAGCTGAATATTTTTATCGTGGCAACATACTACTACAGTTATTAACATCGAAAAAACTAATTCAGATTTTTCTAATTTTAGAAAAAGTGGTTGTGTGTTGCCGCAGTAAAAATATTTAGCAATTTTCTTTTTTTTCTGGTTGAGGCTTAGAACTTTTTGAACGATTCTTACACACACACACACAAACACACACACAAACACACACATATATATATATATATATAAATAAATCCTAAAAAAATACAAATATCAAATTAGAATATTTCTTTCTCTCCTTGGACCTACAACAAAATACTTTATATATATATATATATATATATATATATAAACTTGAAATTACAACACTCACAGTTTTATGAGACATAGAAAATCGTAAAATCAATAGGAATCTTCGTTGAGTAGTGGCTAATGTACGGAGAGCGACATCGTAGTGAGAGAGTTCGAACGCAATTCGCGATATTACGTCCACTTTCGGACTAATACCTACGTGAAAAATATGACCCTACTTATCTTTTCCTGATGTGCGTTTATTAGTATCACTAGTTTTTTTCTACAAGGATTGCTTTGGCATTGAATAACACACGAAGGCTGATTTACAATCAAAACAAAGATTGCCCAGTCTTCTGGGGCTGCAGAATACACCGACTGCGTCTCTGCAGATGGGTAGGACTCCCCTCCACAACGAGTGTCCTGGATATGGCAATAAATCATCTGATGGTGAGGTTAGACTATTGCTTTGAGGAATGCGGAGTACACCTACATCGCCATCGCTCCCAGGTCCACTCTGGCCAGTAGTCGTAACACTCGATAGGGTCTTATCTATGGTTCAAATAGATGTAAACTGCATACTTATGCTAAACTGAATTGCTTGAAATACAATTGTTTTTACATTGAAACTGCGTATTTAAGCTAAATTGGATTGTTTGAAATAGGACTGTTTTTACATTTGACTGTGTAAACAAAAACTGTACTTATACTAAACTGAAATATTTGAATTAGAACTGTTTGACTAAACTGAATAGCTTGAAATAGAAATGTTTTGGACAATTAAACTGTATACTTATGCTACACTGAATTGTTTGAAATATAACTGATTATTTATATAAAAATGGGTTTGGCATTAAATAACCTACAAAGGTTGATATGCCATAAAACCCAAACAAACAAACAAACAAACAAGCAAATCAAAACAAAGAAACCAAACCAAAACAAGTCAAATGGAAATCGGGAAAAGAAAAGAGTACAAAAAATTTTTTCCAAATATAACGAAAGTCTTCAACCAAAATAATATAAGAAAAAAACGAAAAAAGAAAAAAAAATCAACGTAATATTTGTGCAAACAATACTCGATCATCACTGAGATTACTCCAACTACTTCAAACCATAATAATTGGGACTCGCTCATCGCAGAGAAAAATTAACTACTTTTAGAATGATAATAATATATATATATATATATATATATATATATATATATATATACGGACCAATAATTATATAGATAAGAAATTGACAGTCACCAGGTACCGCTGTGTCTATTATGAACGCTTTCTTAACTTATACATATTCTATCACTGATATTGATCAGTTTTTATTTATGCATATAGCAAACTGTATTATTAATATTGATTATTATATAACGTTTTCTGTCTTTCTTATCCTCTGTTTCCCGCTCTCTTCTTTTCTCTCTGTCTCTCTTTCTATATATATCTATATATATATATATATATATATGTATATTGATGTATTATATATCTTGTTTAGCTCGTTTACTTGATATATAATTTTACTGCCATATATATTATTGCTAGTATCTATCTATCTATCTATCTATCTATCTATCTATCTATGTTGATAGCCGAAAAAATAATTTGCGGTAAGTATTGAATAATACTTTCAGTTTTAAATGATTCATTCAGGATTCATTGTATTGTATTTGTAATTTGTTCATTGTTGCATTGACAAAATTATAAAAAGTGGAATGAAGGGGTGGTATATATACTGCACAGAATGTGTAACGGAACCGGATGTCCATTAAAAAATACTAAACGTAGTATATGGAACAATAGTCTTAATAAAGGTACGTAGCTTTGGAAAATTTCAATGTGGGTAACGTTTGACCAAAAAATGTTTAAAATTCCATAACTTGTACTTTTTGATTCTTTCTTCGAAGCCACTTTTACTGATCGAATGACCAAGAGCCATAAAATAGTTCATAATATTCAACATATTCAAAGCAGAGTTCAACACATTTCTTATATCCTTTGTCGACTTTTATTAACACTTTTAATAAAGAAAGAAAAAGAATGAAAATGGTATTCTTTTTGTGATAATTTGAATGGGGAAAAGATTTCCGATTGAAGTGGTTAGAGAAAGTTCAGTATCTGACCTAGTCTCAAGATACTTGGTTTTCCATTTGAAAGGAGGAAACAGAAAAGGCGACTTTGGAGTAGATATGAACTGTATCTGCGAATATGTCCTACTCAAGTGAAGAACCAAAAAAGTTTGGTGCTATTCTGAGGTATTTCTTGGTTAATGTTCAAACCTGGAAACCAAACATGAATAAGATTTCTCATGTGGTTAGAGCCGGAGAGATATCACTACACTGTTTCCATCGCACTAGTTGTATATATATATATATATATATATATATATATATATATATATATTTGTAATTCCTGGCGGCAACACACCCCGCAAGACATCAACTCTACCGCCACTTGCCTCACATCACGAAAACTATCCAAGTTAGACGAACCAGACACGCAGGACACTGCTGGAGAAGCAGGGACGAGCTCATAAGTGACGTACTCTTATGGACCCCCGCATATGGCCAAGCAAAAGTAGGACGACCAGCTCGAACATACATACAGCAGCTATGTGAGGATACGGGATGTAGCCCTGAAGACCTGCCAGAAGCGATAAATGATAGGGAGATGTAGCGAGAGAGAGTCAGGGATATCCGTGCTAGCGGCACGACATGATGATGATGATGATGATGATGTATAATTGCAGTGCTGAAACTTGCGAAATTGTTGGAATATTCCAACAATTGAAAACAGCTTTGAAATTCTATAATTCGAAAGCCTAACAGAACTTCGAACTGAGCCCTTTATTTAATCCAGGAGGTGGATTATTATAATCCCCTTAACCATGACCGGGTACAAGTCTTAAGCTATTGAAAGTATCCTTGTTATTTACCTGTGGTTGGGATTAAACCAATGTAAAATAATTAAGGTAGGAATTAATTATATTAATTATCTTATTGATAATTGATTATATTAATTATTTTATTATTTAGTTTGGTGAAGTTGTGGACTAGTTACAAGTCTTTTAATGTATGTGTAGTTCCTCGAAAAGGTCAAACACGTGCACGTCAAAATAACGTTGAAGAAGACTGGTTATAAATAATAAACAAATTAAGACTTGTCGACCGGTGTGGGGAAATAAAATTTCATGACACGTGTTCAAATATGACTTGGTGATGCAATAATTAAAAAGATCTTATTTAAGAAAAGATAACTTTGGATTGTAGGAGAGTAGAGATTTGAAAGCTGTTGTAATCTAAAGAAAGGTTACTGAATGAGAAATAATCCAAACGGAGGTTGGAAATGTAATGGAAATCTTTATAACATTAACAAAATAGACTACTCGCCAGCAGCGTGAAGATGGTACCCACTACTAATGGTGACTACTTAGCTTTATTGGTATTTGTCATACGTCCTATCAACAGAACGAGTTTGGCACAAGGTCTTTTTTAAAGGAGAGTCTGAGCGCAGGGCCGTTGCCCAGACACTCAACACACGAAGTCTGATTTACAATCCAAAACAAAGATTATTAATAGGGCTGGGGCTGTAGAATACCCCGACTGTACCTCTGCAGAGGGGTAACCCCCCCAGTGAGTGTTCTGATTACGACACTAAACAATCTGATGGTGAGCTTCCAGTAATGCTGGGGCTTTGGGGAATGCGGAGTACCCCTTCATTGCCATTACTCCCAGGTCCACTCTAGCCCGCGTGGTAACACCTGATAGGGCTCTATCTATAGGTTAAATAGAACTAACGACATACTTATGCTAAACCGAATTGTTTGACTAAACTGAATAACTTGAAATAGAAATGTTTTTGACAATTAAACCGTACTTACATTAAAATGCGTGTTTATGCTAAACTGAATTATTTGAAATGGAACTTTTTTTTACATTGAAACTGTACTGACACTAAACTAATTTGTTTAATATAGAACTACTTTGACATTTGACTGTGTGTAAGCAAAATCTGTACTTACACTAAACTGAATTAGCTGAATTAGAACTGCTTGACTAAATTGAATCGCTTGAAATCGAAATGTTTTTCACAATTAAACTGTACTTACATTTAAACTGCATACTTATTCTAAACTGAATTGTTTGAAATAGAACTATTTTCATAGAAATGGATTCGGCGTTAAGTAACCTACAAAGGTTGATATGCGTAAAACCCAAACAAACAATTAACCAAACATATTTTTTCTTCCGTTTAACCTTATATATATATATATATATATATATATATATATATATATATATAATCGTCTTTTATTTTACCTTTTTTCAAATACCATCATATGATATACAGTAATTTTTTTTTCTTTTTTGGGTAGTTCTTATTCAAATGCTTGCCTGCGATTTTCAGATCAGATACTTCAACTGAATTACAACTTTTTAATTCAACCTCTATGTTTTACTAGTGCAAGGAATTGTGTAAACGTTCTTATTTTAATTAACACAGGTGAAATTAAATTTGATGTGTTTTTCCCTAATTCTTTGTTCATCAATATATAGATACAGTCACGCGAAAGTGATTAAAAAAATGTTTATAAAGGCCTGCATCTGTGGGAACTGTAATTTGAGACAACAAACCTCATAAATTTGAAGAGCTCGATAAAATCTTTACATTAATTATACGTTCTAAGAAAAAGCCACGATATACGACGCAAAGAAACGTTTTCATTCTTTTATTTTTTTATATTATTATTATTTTTTTTACTTATGTATAAGTTGTTAATTTTTTCCGTAACTTCACAGTGTACGTTTTTCTTTTACAAATGAATGGTATTAAATTTTTGCGAACATATAAAAATAGGATGTTTCTTTTGTTTCTTTTTTATTGTTACAGGAAGTAGAAAAGCTTACTGTAACCTACAAAACATAATGAGTCTAATTAGGTACAAGAAAAAGAAAACTTTTGTCTTTGTTTTTATTTTTTTCTATTTTTTATTATTTGCCAATTTTACTGATTGCTAAAGACAGCATAGACACATATGTCGTTAACGTTTCTTTTTCGTTTTCATTTTTTAAGTATTTGAAAATGTTCTTTGAATTTTTCTTACTTTTTGAATGTCCTTTTATCGGTTCATTTCGAACCTAAGAATCTAAAAAAGACAAAAACAAAAACAAAAAAACGACTGTTCAAAGCTATTCTCCGTTGTTGTTG
>CAUZXS010000576.1:0-7500 GCA_963585895.1 Sepioteuthis lessoniana
AGGGGACACGCTAGCCCCATACCTCTTTATCATTTGCCCAAGAATACTTCGAGCTGACAAAGAAAAGAAGGAGAAGGTACCCCGCAAAAACAATTACCGACGCCGACTACGCCGATGACATAGCGATACTGGCAAATACACCCAACCAAGCCGAAACACTACTACATAGCTTGGAACGAGCAGCCGCAGGCATAGGCCTCTATGTCAATGCACACAAAACGGAATATATGTGCTATAATCAAACGGGTGACATCTCCACTCTAGACGGAACCCCTCTTAGACTAGTAGACAAATACACTTACCTAGGAAGCAGCGTCGAATCAACCGAAAAGGACATCGACACACGACTAACGAAGGCATGGACAGCTATCGATAGGCTATCGATTATATGGAAATCAGACCTAACCGATAAAATGAAACGCAGTTTCTTCCAGGCAGCGGTCGTGTCGATACTACTATATGGATGCACTACATGGACTCTAACAAAACGGCTGGAGAAGAAGCTAGATGGCAATTACACAAGAATGCTGCGAGCAATCTTGAACAAGTCCTGGCGGCAACACCCCACAAGACACCAACTGTATGGCAACCTGCCTCCTATCTCGAAAACTATTCAAGTTAGATGAACCAGACATGCAAGACACTGCTGGAGAAGCAGGGACGAACTCATAAGTGATGTACTCTTATGGACCCCCACACATGGCCGAGCAAAAGCAGGACGACCAGCACGAACATACATTCAGCAACTATGTGAGGATACGGGATGTTGTCCAGAAGACTTGCCAGAGGCGATGAACGATAGGGAAAAGTGGCGAGAGAGGGTCAGGGATATCCGTGCTACCAGCACGACATGATGATGATGATGATATATATATATATATATATATATATATAGAAAAGACTTGAGTGAGAGTCATGGTAATCATTCGATAACAGTCGTTTCCATACTACTAAATAAATGCACCACATGTGCGCTGACTTTGTGCTTGGATGAAAGCTTGAAAGCAATTGCCTAAGAATACTACGAGGCATATTGAATAAATCCTGGAAGAAACATCCCACAAAGCAGCAGCTATACGGTCACTTACCCCCGCTATCTCTAAAACCATTCAAATCAGACGTGCAAGACATGCAGGAAACTGCTAGAAAAATAAGGCCGGGGTCATAAGTGACGTTCTCCCGTGGACTCCTTCACACGGACGAGCAGATGTTGGACGTCCAGCTTGAACCTATCTCCAACAGCTTTGTACACACAGAGGATGTAGTTTAGAGGACCTGCCAAATGCGATTGACGATAGGGACAAACAAGGAAGGAAAGTCAGGGAAATCCGTGCTCACGGTACGACGTGGTGATGATGAAGATGATGATATATATTTATATAAAAACATTTGGCATTCCATAACCTACAATATCTGATAGGCCATAAAACCAAAACTGATTTTGAACAGCTTATACGCAACTCCATTATTCTTAGATTTGGTTCCGTTTCTTCGGTTTGGTTTGGTTTGGTTTGGTTTGTTTGGTTTTATGGCACATCAACCTTTGTAGGTTATTTAACGCCAAATCCATTTTTATGTAAATTATCTGTTCTATTTGAAACAATTCAGTTAAGCATAAGTACACAGTTTAATTGTCAAAAACATATCTATTTCAAACTATTCAAGCAGTTATATGTAACAATTCAGTTAAGTGTAAATACAGTTTTAATGTCGAAAGTTCTATTTCAAATAATTTAGTTAAGCATAAGCACGCAGTTTAAATGTAAGTGCGTTTTAATTGTCAAAAATATTTCTATTTCAAGCTATTCAGTTTACTCCAACAATTGAGTTTGACATAAGTATGCTGTTAGTTCTATTTAAACCATAGATAGGGCCCTATCAGGTGCTACCACTCCGTGCCAGAGTGGACCTGTGAGCGATGGCAATGAAGGGGTACCCTGCATTCCCCAAAGCTCTAGCACTGCTGGAACCTCACCATCAGATTGTTTACTGTCATATCCAGGACACACATTAGGGGGTGGTTTACTCCTCTGCTGAGGTGCAGTCTGTATATTCTACAGCCCCAGCCGACTGGGCAATCCGTTTCTTCGTTAAAGGGATATCAAACTTTGTTGGATATTTAATGCCAAGCCATTCTCCTAGAAGAACAGAAGTGGTACTGTTTAATCCATAGGTGAGAGAATAAGGGGTTTCATGCCTTTTCCAAGTTATTTGTCCTAAAGTGAACGTAATAGAGTTCGAAATTGCTTACTACGATTCTGCAGCCCATCGATTTAACCATTATGCCACGACAACACCCCACCTGGCAATATTCTTAGTTTTTCTTTAAGAGAAAAATCATTACGTATCTTATTTTTTGCCTTATTGATAAAAGGCATTTCACAAACAGCTTATAGACATTTAATGGAGGCACTTGAGCTGTATTTGTTTTTGTCGTAGGAAATGGATACGGCTACCCGTATCCTCTCTCTTTCTCACTCACTCACTGTCTTTATATATATATATATATATATATATATATATATCATTGACCTCAGAGAAAGATGACAAAAGTGCCGAACTTCTGATAATATCCAGTTTCGAGGCTTTAAGTTATTTCTAGAAGAGAAGATTGTTCAAGTATTGACTCATCAGTTCATTTATCTGCCAACTATTGTGACATGTGCATGCCAGTGCCGAGTTCTTTGACAAGATGTCTGCTGATAGGATATAATGGAGTCATGTATTTCCTAAAAGTAGTGTGATATGCACCCAAATGACCGAGGTGGGTAGAGTCCTCATGGTATAGTGGCTAACGTGTAGGACTACGGTATCGTAATATATGAGTTCGAGCTCCAGTTGCGCAGAAACGTTCACTTTTGAACTGTTACCCTTATTAAATATGAAGCTGTTAAACCTGTTAACTCCGGTTAAAAATTGACCTTGTGCCACATCCTGCTCGGGCAGATGGGGTTAAAATATATATGCAAATTTATGGCTGGTCTGAAATCGCTTACGAGATTGAAACATCAGAACTGACAAAATCGACAAGAGAGTTCATCATGTATAGACAGCAGTCTAGACGTGTATACATCATAATTTTGTGCATCTAGGTGCCCGTGACATTGAATATTGACAGAGCAACCCGAGTTCAAATCCTGGACGAGGCTGTTTGCATTCACATAGCCCTAATATCCTTGGGAAAAGTATAAGTCGTAATATTCTGTCGTTCAGTTATGGATAAATAGTAGGGCAGACTGAGCTCTTTATCCTATATATGACAGCGGGTCTAGGAAAAAACTCTGAATTCAGATCTTTTAAAACTCATTTTAAAAATTGACCTTGTGTCACCCGTAGATCGTGAGGATAGTTTGGTAAATACACACATCATGATTTTATCTTGATGACACGTCTTCATTACAGTTTAAACATATGTAACCAAAAAGTAGAAAAAAGGGACAGAAAAAAGGGACAGAAAAAAGGGACAGAAGCCTTAATTAGATGATGAAACTGCGATCAAGAATGGTTTGGGAGCTAAAGTATCAAAATAACTAAAACAATACTTTACGATGTTAACAGATTTTGTCCGTTTTTCCGTCATATTGTTGAACCAGCCTATTCCTGTTATCTGTTAAGTTTTAAGTTTGGTTTTATTTATGGCACATCAACAATTGCATTTTATTTAATGCCAGATCTACTTAATACTTGTACACTAGATATATGATTTAAAAACAAAAATAAAAGGTTCCAAGTATTATTGTACATCAATAACGATTGAATTAAACATCAGTCATTTGCTTACACATAACAGTTAATTAAATGCTGAAACAGTTCTATTTCAAACAATTCACTTTACCATTAGTCAGTGTTAAACGGTTCCAAATATTGCTAAGTATCACTTACAATTTAATTAAATATTCCTCTTTTGTTTGCACACAGTTAAATGATCAAACAGTTCTATTCCTAATATTTCAATTTTGCTCTAGTAATTTGTTTGCACTCAGTTTAAATGTCAGACAATTCTTTTTGACCGAGAGATAAGACCCTATCAGGTACTACCACTCCAGGTCAGAGTTGATCTGGGAGCAATGGCAATGTAGAGGTACTCGCATTTCCCAATGGTCCATTGTTTAGTGTCATATCAGGACACTCATTCGTTGGTTCTTACCCCTCTGCAATGATGTAGTCAGTGTATTCTACAGCTCCAGCTGACTGGGCTATATTATCCTTAGTTGTAGTCACAATCTTTTACTCAGCTTGCAAGAAATCGTTAATTCATTGATGTAAAATTTCTATGTATTATGGTTGACATTGGCCCAATAAGTAGAGTTTTCGCCAATGGTCCAGGAGACTGGTATTCAATCCTTGATCGAGTCACGCTAAAGACTCAAAGAATGGTACTTGCTGCTGCCTTGCTTAACACTCAGTATTATAAAGTACTGATAAAGAGTAAAGTGGAGCAATCCAGAAAATGGAGTAGAGCCCTCTCCTACACCTCAGTATAGTAGCTATTGAAAGGGAACCTTCGTGTCGCCCTCGACTACGGTCCCCAACAATTCATTCTTTGCAGACGAAAGTCATATTCTCAATTCGCTAAGAGTTCTCATAGAAGCGCTTATGACTCTTCAAGCTTAGTATATCAGTATTGCATGTGCGACAAATGAATGAGCTGTCTCTTCTGTTGACATTGACCCCGTACATTAACATGCAACTTGTCAAACATGCTGAAGACCCACATACTTTGTCAGAAAATTTACACAGGTTACTTGTAGGTTGCAGCATTTTTTAAAAACGTTTGCTGTCATGAGATCTCAAAGACGAACAAGTCTGACATTCGACAACAAAAGCCTTAGACAGAACCTCCTAACATGTTCTGGTTGTTAAGTGGCAGAGACCAAGATTTATATATATATATATATATATATATATATATATATATATATATATATGTGTGTGTGTGTGTGTGTGTGTGTGTGTGTGTGTGTTTGTGTTGTAATAGAAAGAAAACCGAAGGAAAAATACATATATATGGACGAGAAAAATGTTTATTACTAAATATTAGTTTAAGTCCACTGACTCGTTTTGACGTAATCATCTAAGATATGAAATTACGAAAATTTCTGGTAGAAAGTATTTTAAGTCATCTTCAGGGTGGGAATTATGAATTTAAAATAATCGTTTAAATGATACAGAAAAATATTCAAACAATATTAAAAAACGATTACGTCATGAAACATAATTTTTTTAAAAATGTTAAAGAGAAACATGGCGTCGATAAAAAGCCAGTTTGTATTGGTAGAGAATGAAAGAAAGGAGAAGCAAGAGGAAGAAGGAAGAAAAAAAGGAGAGGAAGGAAAGGAAATAGCATGAAGAAAAGGAGAAATATTGTGAACAGATGAAGTCTAGTTAGAAGGAGGAAAGAAGTATGGTTTATCATCGTTGTTAGAGTAGGTTGACATCTTTCAACAATATTTTGGCTAAATAAAGTGATATGTATTAAAATCCTGGTCTCTGCTGTATGGTTTTATAATTTGAAATATATCCGTGTGCATATATGTGTATATTGGTTTGGTTTGGTTTTATGGCATATCATAGTTGGTTATTTAATACAAAATTCTATTTTTACATATATATCAAATATATGATTTGTAAACACATTTTGTTAACACACTCAATTAAATGATCAAACAGTTCTATTCCTAAGAATTCAATTTAGCATAAGACCACAAAGTTAAATGCTTCCAAGTATTGCTATGTATAACTAACAATTCGATTAAACATCGGTCTTTTGTTTACACACAGTTAAATGTAAAACAGTTCTATTTCTAACAATTTCATTTAGTGTAAGTCAATAAAATCAAATGGTTCCAAGTATTGCTATATATAACTCACAATCCAATTAAACATCAGTCATTTGTTTTCACACAGTTAAATGTAAAACAGTTCTATTTCTAACAATTCAATTTAGTGTAAGTCAATAAACTTAAATAGTTCCAAGGATTACTAAGGATACCTCACAATTCAATTAGACATCAGTCACTTGTTTATTGACATCTAAATGTAAAAACAGTTCTATTTAAAATTTGGCATAATTCATTGGTTTGAACTCAGTTTAAATGTCAAACAGTTCTATTTGACATTGATAGAACCCTATCAGGTGCTACCACTCTTGCTTAGAATGGAACTGGGAATAGCAATGAAGGGTTATTCCACATTCCCCAAAGCTGCAGCATCCCAGGAGCTCCGCTATCAAATTATTTAGTGTCATATTCAAGACACTTGTTGTTTTGGGCGGAGTTTTAACTGTAGTTTACTTACTCCTCATTGGCTACCTTCTTACTTGCAGTTTTTATACTTTTTAAAAATTGAATAAAGAGAAAAAAAAACTGCTGTATTGAGAAGTGACCGGCAAATAAGAATGAAGGAAGATCGAAATCTATATCTGCTAAGGATCTATTCGATTTTATCTACAATGAGTAACATGTACTGGTGCAGAATAGATTTTGCACCCCCCATATATATATATATATATATATATATACTTATTTACCAACCCCTCCGCTCGGGCAGGATATGACACAAGGTCAATTTTTTTAAGCGGAGTTTAACTGGGGTTTAAATTCAGAGTTTTTATTCTCCTAGACTAGTTGCCTCACCAAGGCTGAAGAACCTAGTCTGCCCTAATACTTACCCATAACTGGAGGGAGAATAATCGGATTCATACATTTCCCAAGGGTATTAGTGCTATGTGAAATGCAATCAGTCACGTCCAGGATTCGAACTCGTGTCACCGTGTCCATTTCCAACGACGATAACCATTACACCACGGGCATATATATATATATATATATATATTTATGTATATATATACATATATGTATATATATATATATATATATATATGTATGTATGTATATATATATATATATGTATATATATATATATGTATATATATATATATATATATATATATATATACAAACATAGCATGATAACTGAAGATTATGCAAATTGCGGGCTTTATGTAATAATACCTTCCCATAGACTTCTCAGCAGAGGTTCCTTCACCAGTTTTGATCTTGTGTTAACTTCTAAAAGAATTGGCTTCACTAAGGCTTTGTTAGTTCAGAGGTTCCATTTCTACTCTATATAAACCCTGTTGCTATATATATATATATATATATATATATATATTGAGAGAAAGAGAAAGAGGGAGAGAAAGAGAGAGAGAGAGAGGGAGAGAGAGAAAGAGAAATAGACATACAGACAAACTAATACACATACTAACGTACTAAGTGACAACCAGTTAGAGACTGCCATATGGATAGATCAGTAGAAATAGATAATTGTTGTTCACTTTGAAACATTTGGCAATGTTTTGAAATGGTTTTCTCTTTTTTTAGTGAATGTAATGTCTTGGTCAGTCGTGTCTTACCGACTTGTGATTAATAAAAATCTGAAAAGAAATGAACAACGGCTCAGATACGTTTCTAAAAATAATCTCCATATAACAACGAGGCA
>CAUZXS010000576.1:12500-27500 GCA_963585895.1 Sepioteuthis lessoniana
GCTAATTAAAACTTACTGAAAACAGATAAAATACCGGCTTTCTGTATTTCGGAGCTCTCTCTCTCTCTCTCACTCTCTCTCTCTCTCTCTCTATATATATATATATATATTCTTTATATAAAAATAAAATAAAAACTCACTTCTTTTGGTTCATTATAAATTTATTTCCGGTCTTGATGACCATCATCAGATGTTGCACGAAAGAAAATTTTTATATGGGTGCTTTTATATTCCTTCCGGCAAGAATTGGATTTGACAATATTTTAGAATTTTTAAATTGAAATAAATTTTTAATATATTCTTTATTCATATTTTTGATCAAGAATTTTTTTTTTACGGTGGAGATATTATATCAATTATAATTTTTTATTCATATAATGTTAATATATTCCTTTAAAAACAGAAAAAAACACTGTTACGCCTAATTCAAATACAGCTGAAAATTTAAAAAGTTAATTCTGGAAAAATTAAATAGTGGTACGTGACTTATTTAAAAGTATGGATAAAATATGTAATCAAACTTCTGTAGAAACTATTATATCTAATGAATATGAGATAAAATAATTTGTGTTATCAGGAAATAATAATTCATTGCTGATATTAATTTACAAACATCTATTTCAGATTATTGAAATCATCATAAAATTCAAGTTATTTTTATTAGGAAGGACTGAACATATGGAATGTTAAGTTAACCTTGATAAGCAAACAATTAATATGTAAGAGACATTTTATTAATGTAACAAATAATCTCTAACTTATAACATAACTAAATTAAATATTAGTGATTGACCCTTCTTTCCAGGAAAAAACTATATTGATTCAGCAAGAGTACCCACTGATGCTCGTGTGAATCCTCAGTGAAAGTATTAGTCTATCTATCTTATATATATATATATATATAATTGATGAATAGATGCAAAATAAAAATAGTTTACACACACACACACACACACACACACACACACACACACATATATATATATATATATATATATATATATATATATATATATATATATATATATATAAGTCCATTCATACCTCTTTAAATATCTGGATAACTCAGTTGAAGCATATCTGTTAATGAATTGACCATTATTTTAACAAACAAATCGATGCATATGACTTACGTATTTAGATTTCAGTCTTTTCTTGCTTATGACTACCTATCGATCTACATTCCTATCAAATTTGGTTTCTTTTTTCTAAGCTTTTTTCTAAGGTGTTTCACAATCGCTGAAACCAATCAGCAATCTCTCAGATCTTCACTGTTGACGTTATTCACCTTCTCTTTTCAGATTAATGCCCGGAAGTTGTTACCATTTTTCTATATCTAACCAAATATAGCAAAATTTTGCACTGGACGATGAAACTGAAGATCTTTTGTGATGAGCCATATTATAAAACTAAGACTTTCAAGGTTGTTCAAGCAAGATACAGTAGGACTTTTACTTTCGACACATTTCCTTAGTAGAAGTAGCTTTTAAAGTTAGTCAAGAACTTTAAAGTTTATAGCACATGTGAAAATCGTTTCTCACTATCTGAGCTTCCTATAACAATAGGAACACTTCAGTATATCACCTGTGTTCGTGAGTCATTGTCGTGAGTCCACTCAGAGTCCGTCCAGATCTTAGTTTGGTTTGGTTTTATTGCACATCAACTATTGTAGGTTATTAATTCCAAATCCATTTTTATACATAAAAACAGTTCTATTTCAAACAATTCAGCTTAGCATAAGTACGCAGTTTCAAAGTCAAAAACAATTCTATTTCAAATAATTCAGCTGAGCATAAGTACACAGTTTCAATGTCAAAAATATATCTATTTCAAACAATTCAGTTTAGCGTAAGTACACGGGTTAAGTGATAAAAAATAGTTGTACTTCAAACAATTCAGTTTAGCATACAAAAACTTCTGTTTCAGACAATTAAGTTTAGCATAAGTACGCAGTTTAGTTCCTTTTGACCCATAGACAGGATCCTATTAGTTACTACCACTCTGGGCCAAAGAGGAACCGCAAGCGATGGCAATGAAAGGGCTCTCAGTATTCCCCAAAGCTCTAGCATTACTGGAACGTCACCATCAGATTGTTTAGTGTCACAAACAGGACACTCGTTCGGAGGGGCATACCCCTCTGTTATATTTGGTTGAATATATCAAAATGTTGACCCTTTCCCAGCAATCATTTGAAAATATAGAGAAGATCTGTTTTTATATTGTTTGTATAAGATAAGAATACTTCATAGCATATATATTACACTTTGGTGAGATAGGTACCTAGTTATGAAAGAAAGGTATCGCAGCTATATACTCAAGGTGTTTGTTATTACTATCAGAGGTTTAACTTTTCTAATAGACTCGTAGATAAAAAAAACAACATTTGATTTAATTAGTGGGTTTGATTTAATTGATGTACTACTGCTGACAATGAAAAACATTGGTTAAATGTAATAGAAAGTAAGAAAAAAACCCCTAAGAGTCTCAAAGGTACATATTCGTATTTGTGTCGATTAAGTAGATAGAGTAGTAGCAGTGTGGTCGTGTGGATGTTAACAGAAAACACTAATGTTTTCTTTTACTTTTTTACTACTCACGTTCTAAATGTATTTTTCTTCTATTTTTTTTTTAATTTTATATTTCTCTGTTTTAAATAAAACGTGAATTCAGAAACATTCTCTCCTTCCGACTATATTTAATTTGATTCCCCTTTCAGCAGACAGTTGGACTGGTTGGGTGGGAGGGAGCTTGATGAGAAGAATCCCCAAAGCGATGTAAAGAGTGAGAATGGATCAAATTTGGTGCATACTGATATAATTTCCTAAGTATAGAAAAGCGCAGGGAAATTACTTTATTAGCGAATAAAAGGAGTGGAGTATAAACGAGGGGAAAGAAAGAAAGCGCCAATTCGACACTAACAAAAGTAACTCTATCTTGCCTTTTTACTCGTCTCTTTGGTTTTTATCGCAGTGTCCTACTTTCACTTTCACTTTTAAAATCGTCTTCAATTTCCATGTTAACTCTTGTCGCATTGATATTATTAGATGCTTGAAAAACAAAACAAAATAAAAAGTAGAACAAAAGAAAAAGAAAAGAAAGAGAAA
This sequence comes from Sepioteuthis lessoniana, assembly GCA_963585895.1. Classification (NCBI taxonomy): domain Eukaryota; kingdom Metazoa; phylum Mollusca; class Cephalopoda; order Myopsida; family Loliginidae; genus Sepioteuthis; species Sepioteuthis lessoniana. Next base: position 15,605 of record CAUZXS010000576.1, read on the forward strand.
GCAGAAATGATGAAAAAATAAAGAAAAAACGGGAGCAAATCGGTAAGAGAGAAAGGACATAAAGGAATAAGTAAATGATCAAAAGTGGAATGAGTTTATTGATTAATCTTTACTAGGTATGACACAAGGTCATCAGATGATTAGGGTCCTCAGTCCTCCTCAACTGTCACCAAATTAAATACTGAACACTTTCGACGCCGATTAATGAAAGCCAAAAAAAAAAAAAAACGATAGGAAACAAATTTGGAAAAAAGAAGGGAAAAAAGAAAAAGGATGAACGACTGATTGGAAAATACATTGAAAGAAAGAAAAACATAATAAGAAAGGAAAAGAAAAGAAAAGAAAGGAAAAGGATAAATGAAAGAAAAAGTGAAAGAAAGAAAGAAAGGATAAGAATAAGAAAACCAATGAATATACACAGGTGAAAATAGGGAAAGAGGAAAGGAAAGATAAATGATGAAAAAAACAAAAGCAAAAGGAAAAGGAAAAAGAATGAAATAAGAAAACAAATGGAAAACAGATTAAACGATAGATAGATAGATAGATACTGAATGAATGAAAGAAAAACTATGGGATAAGAAATGGAAAGAAAGAATAAATGAAAGAAATAATGAAAGAAAGAAAAATGAGAAAAGAAGAAAGAAAGAAGAAAGAAAGAAAGAAAGAAAAACTCTAGAGCGACAATAAGGAAATAAAGACACGGAAGAAGAAAAAGAAAGAAAACTCGAATGAAAATTTTTTAAAAAGCCAGAAAACAAAGAAAGATTGAAATAAACTGTTGATTTTGTAATTGGGCCCGTTAACATCTTTGCAATTTTCTAGTAATCGTAGCTGAAACTGAAGAAAATTTGTATTATATATATTATATATGAAGAGGGAGAATGAGAGAGAGAATGAGAGAGAGGGAGAGGGAGGGAGATAAATGTTAAAAAAAGCCAAATAAGGATCTTCAATGATTGTAGGGAGGATTGAGTTAACAGGAAATTTTAACGATGCAAATGGCATAAATAGAAAAGATTCTGACAAGTGCTCTTCACCTCTGTCAATTAAAAAGATAAAATAAAGAACACAGTTACGTTAAAAATATATTAGTATGTTTAAGAAAGACAAAAAAAGAACATTTAAAGAAGGCATAAAAGAAATAAGATATTAAGGTAATTAAAAAGAAAGGGAGAAAGACTGCATCAATTCTAAATGCTTCGGGGCTTCCGTAACATTATACGACTGGCAAGGGAAAAGTTGTTTACGTAGGACTTTATTTATACCTCCCTTTGTACTTTTCAAGTTCTCGATGTTAGTTTATAGATTGAGGTTGTAAGGAAAGCGATTTCTTCTTCACAACCTAAGGATAATGTTTCTGGGGTGGGTTTTTTTTCTGATTTAATTACATTTTAGTGGTGTATCGCAACTATTACAACTTGTTAAAGACACGTGTCAGCGTAAGGGACCTGGGTTGGGTGGGTTCAACAGTATCGCTTCCACAAGATGAAGTATATTTTGTCGAAACGCAATTCCTTCGCAGCTGCCAATATCACGATAGCTGAACATTAACAGTTTCCAAATTCAATACTCTCAAGAAAAAAAAATCAGTCAATACTTAATTTAGTTTTCTATTTGTTTCTCAAATAGTCCAACCTTATGGCGATCGATTTCTCATTTTATTGATTTTTTAAAATCAGATATTGCAAGAAGAAAAATACTGATACCTTTTTAAGGTGGATTAAATGCGCTCGTGTTACAGACCTGTATGAATAAATATATGAATATACTTAAATGCGCTCTTGTTACAGGCCTGTATGAATAAATACATGAATATGATTAAATGCGCTCGTGTTACAGGCCTGTATGAATAAATATATAAATATGATTAAATGCGCTCGTGTTACAGGCCTGTATGAATAAATAAATAAATATGATTAAATGCGCTCGTTTTACAGGCCTGTATAAATAAATATATGAATATACTTAAATGAGCTCTTGTTACAGGCCTGTATGAATAAATACATGGATATGCTTAAATGTGCTCGTGTTACAGGCCTGTATGAATAAATACATGAATATGATTAAATGCGCTCGTGTTACAGGCCTGTATGAATAAATATATAAATATGATTAAAAGCGCTTGTGCTACAGGCCTGTATGAATAAATAAATAAATATGATTATATGCGCTCGTTTTACAGGCCTGTATAAATAAATATATGAATATACTTAAATGAGCTCTTGTTACAGGCCTGTATGAATAAATACATGGATATGCTTAAATGTGCTCGTGTTACAGGCCTATATGAATAAATACATGAATATGATTAAATGCGCTCGTGTTACAGGCCTGTATGAATAAATACATGAATATGATTAAATGCGCTCGTGTTAGAGGCCTGTATGAATAAATAAATAAATATGATTAAATGCGCTCGTTTTACAGGCCTGTATAAATAAATATATGAATATGATTAAATGTGCTCGTGTTATAGGCCTGTATGAATGAATACATGAATATGATTAAATGTACCAGGGTTAAAGGCCTGTATGAATAAATATATGAAAATGATTTAATGTTACTCGTGTTACAGGCCTGTATGAATAAATACATGAATATGATTAAATGCGCTCGTGTTAGAGGCCTGTATGAATAAATATATTAATAAGATTTATTGTTTGATTGATTTTTACAGTTATTTTATACTTAGCTGTTTAGGAATCGTATTCCATGTATACTGGCGCAAAGTAACGATGTTGATTTTGTTAATAGATAATAACTAATAATATACGTTTTCATTGTATACTTTTCCACAAGAAATAGTAAGATACTAGCATCTTTGGTTTAGAAGAAAATAAGAATTTTAATTCATTGATTATATTTTGGTGAGATGTAGTATATATATCCAAAAAGTCTGGGTAAGATTTCATATATATATATATATATATATATATATATATATATATATATATATGTATATATTCCTTTAAGAAAAACAAATCCAGTCACTTTTGGATTATAAATTTATTTCCATCCTGCTATGAGTATTGATATGAATCAATAACTCCAAATTTAACAGGACTTCTTCAGATTCAAATGGATATAATGAATATAACTAAAATGGCCACGGGAGGGATGGGTATGAAGTTGGGTGAAGAGGGGTGAACAGTTTTCTCCAGTTTCGGCCAATTCCGGTTTTTCTTTCGTTGCAGGTCGGGACCATAACAAAATAACTAGAAGTAGGTTCTTTTTTACTTTCTATAGTAGGTTAACCTACATTTTAACTTGCCCAGTCGGCTGGGGCTGTAAAATACACTGACTGCACCTCTGCAGAGGGATAAGACCCCCAACGAGTGTCCTATATGACAGTAAACAATCTGATAGTGAAGTTCCAGTAATGCTGGGGCTTTGGGGAATGCGGAGTACCCCTTCATTGCCATCGCTCCCAGGTCAACTCTGTCCCGGAGTGGTTACACCTGATAAGGGCCCAATCTATGGTTTAAATAGAACTAACAGCATACTTATACTAGAATGAATTGTTTGACTAAACTGAATAGCTTAAAATAGAAACGTTTTTGACAATTAAACTGTACTTATATTTAAACTGCGTGCTTATGCTTAACTGAATTATTTGAAATAGAACTTTTTTTCGACATTAAAATTGTATTTATACTTAACTGAATTGTTACATATAACTTGTTGAATAGTTTGAAATAAATGTTTTTGACAATTAAACTGTGTACTTATGCTAAACTGAATTGTTTTAAATAGAACAGATTATTTACATAGAAACTGATTTGGCGTTAAATAACCTAGAAAGGTTGATATGCCATAAAACCAAACAACTAACCAATCAACCAACACTATTTTAACGTAATTCTTCAGATTTAACAATAATTTAACTCTTATTTAAGGAATTATAACAATTCCTATTAACCATAAGCAAAGATTACAGTAATTCTTATCTTAAACTCAAATTTTATACTCGTGCACATTTATTTGGTTACCTTTTCACTGAAACGTACATACGTCCGACCTAACATGGTGGGTTCCTATTTTATTTTACTCCTTTTACCTCAACTATCCCCATTTCATCTTTTTTCTATAGTAAATTAATCATTATCTTGAATTGTCGTCTATAGTTCAAATTTATTCCTATATCTACATCTAGCTATTAAATCACATCTCTGATTAAACAATTTTTCTGGGTCTGGGTATAGCATAATTTGTATCTTTTCTTCTAGACACATGTTACATGTACTATAAAAGCATTTTGGATAATTCAACTTTTTCAATATGCTCCATTAAATTTCGGGAGTTAAACCCTTATTTTTCAAAATCCAAAATTGCTTGGATAGGGCTGTTTGGTTCTTCAAATGTTCATGGGAGAAAGAATGGTTATAATTATTGAACCTTAGCTTATATATATATATATATATATATATATATATATATAAGGGAGAGAGAAAGAGAGAGAGAAATAGAGATAGAAAGGGAGAGAGAAAGAGAGTACAGAAAATGGATTGATTGATGTTATCTTAAAATTATTTTATGCCTTGCAATTAGAGAATCGTGTTCAGTGTATGTTCTCGTTTGTATTTATGTATTGTTTTCCTGATGAGATTTCTTTTTTGTACACGGTTGAATGATATCAACTATTCCTATCAGATACTAAAAATTCCCATGTTTTCAAATGATTATTTCTATTTAAGAACAGTTATTTTTTTCACAAGTACCTAATAATAATAACCTGGGGCCAAAATATACACCGACTATATTTTTGCAGAGACGCCCATCCAAAGAGTGTCCTAGAATTGTCTCTAAACGATCTGATGGTGTGGCTCCAGTAATGCTGGCTCTTTGGCGAATGCAGAGTACCGCTTCGATGTCATCGCTCTCAGGTCCACTCAGACACGGAGTGGAGGCATGTGATAGGGACCTCTGTATGGGTCAAATAGAACTGTTTGCGAAAATCTGTCTATCTCAACTTGTTCCTATCTATCTCACTCTGTTCCTATCTATCTATCTATCTATCTATCTATCTATCTATCTAGACAGTTGGCTATTTAACTAAGGCTTCTCCTCTTCAGTTTTGCTTCTAGCGGTTCTTCTGTTATTTTATGTATCTAAATATCTATAATCTTTATTAATGACAGTAACAAAAAAATTTCTTTTTAGTCACATGGATATAATGATAATCATGTCTGCTCTACAAAATCCTCTCTTTGAGACGGACATTATTTTTTGTTCTCATTGGCTGATGAGTTTCTTATTTGTCGACTTCTAAATCGAGAACACTTCTTGTTCAAGGCGACACCAAATAACCAACAGTCTGGCAAGAATCTAATTCAATTGAACGTCTAAAATTATGAAATAACAATGTATCCATGACTATTTCTAAGAATGAAACAAAATGCGGGATATTATGCTGGGACAATGATATATTTATTTTAAAGAGTCTTTTATGAACTATCTTCAAGAGACAGAATTTGAAAATCTAAAAAGAAAACAAAAAAACTATCTGTCTGCTGTCTTGATTTACAAGACATTTCATTTTCCTCTCTCTTGTTCCCTTGGATTTGTTAACTGGGGTAAGGCCAAAGAGAGGATTTGGACTTCTAAATTTCGAGAATTGTAGAGGAAAGCCTAATATAGGAGAATAAAGCAACTGGATATTTTCCTTGGTATATATTTCTATCTATGTATTCCTATTAAAATGCTATCTATCTATCTATCTATCTGAGCCCTTTATCTTTCTCTCTCTCTTTCTCTCTCTCTCTCTCTCTATCAATCTATCATAGCCGATTCACTATCCCCCTCTCTCTCTCACTCTCAGTCTTTCTATATATCTCAGCCCATTCACTATCTCTTTCCCTCTCTTCGTCTCCACCCTCTCTCTCTTTATATATATATATATATATTAATCACTCCGTTCGTATCTATCTATCTATCTATCATAGCCGATTCACTATCCCCACCTCTCTCTTACTTTCAGTCTTTCTGTATATCTCAGCCCATTCACTATCTCTTTCTCTCTCTTCGTCTCCTCTCTCTCTCTCTCTCTCTCTCTCTTGATATATATATATATATATATATATTAATCACAAATTATGTCTATCTTATGTTCTTCAGCCGATGCATACAAGAACACCGATACACTGACACCGAAGATAACAAATATCACGAAACTGGCAATGGATGGACGCTAGCCACTGTATCGGCATGGAAAAACTCTGTCAATGCCACAATTGGAGGGGTTGGAATGCTTATAGGACCACGAGCGTTAAAAACACTTAATAGCATTGAGAAAATACAACCTAGGATGATGGCGGCTACGTTTAATGGCAACCTCAAAGCAACAATCATCTCCTGTTACAGCCCTACCAATGTTTGTGAAGAAACCGAACTAGTCACCTTCTACGAGAAGCTATCCTCCCTAGTTCGTAGCATTCCGAAACACAACCTGCTAGTCATTGGCGGGGATATGAATGCCCAAATCGGGAAAAACAGAAACAACAAATACAGCCTTCACAACACGTCAAATAGGAATGGACAACATCTAACTGATTTCATGATAGAAAATAGATTAACATGCCTCAATACAAACTAACAAAAAAGGGAGGGAAAATTATGGACCTACACATGCGCGAAAAATAGTAAAGCACAGATAGACTACCTCTTTATAAACAGGAAATGGAAAAATAGTGCAATGAATTGCGTGGCATACTCCTCTTTCGAGGGTGTATCCTCCGATCATCGCATAGTCACAGCCAAACTACGACTAAGCCTACGAAAAAACGCCACACGAACAGCGACCACTAAGCACTTTGACTGGGCCCTACTTAACAACAGAGATATTAGAGACAAATATGTATTAGAATTAAGAAACATATTCGAGACACTACAAGAGAAGACAGAAAAAGGTACCCCCAAATGACGAATATTAGAATTTTGTTGATGCACAAATCGAGGCGGCATCAAAGTGTATTCCAACAAAACCTAGAACTAAATATAGAGTCCCTTGGGAAACGTTAGCGGTTAGACAAAAACGTGCACTCGTGAAAACTGCCTCCAAAAGCTATCGGAAGAACCCAACAAACACAAATGCCCGAAAACTAGAAAAGCACAATATCAATTAGCAGGCATATATCTAAAAGAACAGACGGGACACATACAAAATCTGATAGATAAGATTAGAGACTCTGTGGAAGATAGGCAATCTAGGATAGCCCGGCAAACAATAAACGAATTGAGTAGAAGGAAGAACACAGCCAAAGCAAAATTGAAAGCTGCAAGCCAACAAGAAAGAGTAAAATTGTGGAAACAGCACTTCGAAAATCTACAAGGAATCCCACCGAAAGTAACGAATGAACCGATCACCAGAATTATCAGCAAGCAATTGGACATTAAACTGGGTCCGTTCACCAAAGAAGAACTCGACTCCGTTCTTAGTAAAATTAAAAATAGGAAGGCTGCAGGGCTTGACGAGATCCCCTCAGAAGTATGGAAGACCAGACAATTCGACGACATACTGCTCCAACAATGCAACGCAGTCTATAATCAAAATATCATAGAAAGATGGATGAAGGGATGTATCCTCCCTTTCCCTAAAAAGGGCGACCTCGGATTAGCCAAGAACTACCGAGGTACAACACATACATCCATAGCAGCCAAAATCTACAATGCCCTACTACGAAACCGCATAGAACCCAAAATAGACAACATCCTAAGGAAAAACCAAAATGGCTTCCGAAGAAATAGATGCACAACCTCACAAATAGAATCCTTGAAGGCGTACGGGCAAAATACCTACAGGTGACATTACTATTTGTCGACTTTACCAAGTCCTTCGATCAAATACACAGAAGAAAGATGGAACAAATCCAACTAGCATACGGCCTACCAAAAGAAACCGGAGCAGCAATAACGATTCCCTACAGATATACCAAAGTGAAAGTACGTTCGCCAAATGGAGACAAAGAATACTTCGACATTGTTGCAGGAGTACTACAAGGGGACACGCTAGCCCCATACCTCTTTATCATCTGTCTAGACTACGTGCTTAGAACTTCGATCGACAAAATCAGAGAAAATGGCTTTGAGCTGACAAAAAAAAAAAGAAGCAGAAGGTACCCCGCAAAAACAATTACCGACGCTGACTACGCCGATGACATAGCGTTACTGGCGAAGACACCAAACCAAGCCGAAACACTACTGCATAGTTTGGAACGAGCCGCCGCAGGCATTGGCCTCCATGTCAATGCACTCAAAACTGAATATATGTGTTACAACCAAACAGGCGACGTTTCCACACTAGACGGAACCTCTCTGAAACTAGAAGACAAATTCACCTATCTAGGAAGCAGCGTCTCATCAATCGAAAAAGACATCGACACACGACTAACGAAAGCAGGGACAGCTATCGATAGGCTCTCGATCATATGGAAATCAGACTTGACCGATAAAATGAAACGCAGTTTCTTCTAGGCAGAGGTCGTATCGATACTGCTATATGGATGCACTACTTGTACGCTAACTAAACGGCTGAAGAAGAAGCTAGACGGCAATTACACAAGAATGTTGAGTGCAATACTGAACAAGTCCTGGCGGCAACACCCCACTATACGGCTACTTGCTTCCCATCACGAAAACTATACAAGTTAGACGAACCACACACGCAGGACACTGCTGGAGACGCAAAAACGAACTCATCAGTGATGTACTCCTATGGACCCCCACAAATGGCCAAGCAAAAGCAGGACGACCAGCTCGAAGCAGCTATGTGAGGATACGGGATGTAGCCCTGAAGACCTGCCAGAGGCGATGAATGATTGGGAGAAGTGGCGAGAGAGGGTTAGGGATATCCGTGCTAGCGGCACGACATGATGATGATGATATTAATCACTCCGTTCGTATCTATCTATCTATCTATCTAATTCCGTTTGTATCTGCCTAGTTGTTTGTGCGATCATCAGATGAAAATTAAACTTGGTCTAATGATCGATTTGACAAAAAACTAATTGTCCCCAAAGACCGTTAATTCTGTGTCTACTCTCTTCAAATTTCAGGCTTATAACTATATTATGATATTATTAAAAATGTAAACAAACGGCTGCTGCTGTTAATACATAAATACCTTAACAATTCCCTTGGCCAAACATGGTACGCTTGTTGACCGAGTGGTCTAAGACTTAGTCTAACATAAAGTTGGATGGGTTTCGATCCCGGCTTCGAGCGTCCTACGTGTCCAGCCACGCTGAAGATTTCTGATAGAACGAAACAGTCTGTTTGTGGATAACAATATATATATATATATATATATATATATATATATATATATATATATATATTTACACACATATATATATATCCGTGAAATTGGGAATAAATGCGGCAATGTAAATGTATAAATCTGAAAAAAAAATAACAGATATTCAGGGAACGCTTTTATGGAGAGTTGAATTTTTTGGCAATGTCTACGTTTCGATTTTATACTAAACCAACATCAAGTCTGTTAATATGTGATGTATCATCTGTATTATATTTAGTTTTGTTTTTGAAAAATTAAATATAAATCAAAAGCTACAGCATCATATATTAAGATAGCGCTGATGATGATATAATGTAAAAACCGGAACGTTAACGTTGGCAAACAAATGAGCAGTAAACAAAATCATCCTCGGATTGCCTTGTTTGTTATATTTGCGCGCGCGTACACACACACACACGTGCGCGTATATATATATATATATATATATATATATATGAAGTGTGTATGAGGTAGAGGGAGAGATAAGTAAACTATAGTGTAGAATAATGTATTCACTGCTCTAGATTATAGCAATCAAAATAAATGACAATCATTCTCTTTTTCATTTTGACATCTGATTGGAAAAATTTCGCATCACATATCTCATATCAATGAATTTACCTTCAAAATGATTCGGTCTATGTAAAGTCACTTCTCTTTTCAATGTCTTGGCCCAGGGACTGAAGTCAAAGTAGGTTTTAAGCAGTGTATTTACACCCAGAACGACATAAATATAAAGACAAACACTAATGTTCTTAATAATGACGAGAGAAGGTTTAAACTTTCATACCGTATTCATTTTTATTTCATCCAAAAATACAAACACTTGTATGAAAGTAAAATAAATTAATAAAATACTCCTTGTCTCTAATATTTGAATATCTAATACAACTTGTATAAAAAGATTTCCTTGATATCTATCTATCTATTTATATAATATCCAGTCAGCGTCCAAAGACAGTGGGTGTAGATTATTTTTTATAGAATAGATGAGCAATATTATATAAATCTATGTGAGTGATCAATGTATGGCTATTGTTAATTCCTTATCCATTCGCTGGGATATAACAAAATTCACATTCAGAGCGTATATAGTGCAATTTGATGGAAACTCAAAACTTGGTTAAGTTGTTATTATAAATTTATTTCGGCAAAGAATATTACTATACTCATCGTCTCGTCAGATGACTTTTTACATGCTTTCCAGCTGTTCTGCAACTGCGAGAAAAGCATGTAAAAAGTCATCTGACGAGACGGAGAGTATAGTTATATTCTCCGCCGAAATAAATTTATAATGACGACTTAACCAAGTTTGAGTTTCCAACCGATTACACTATATATATATATATATATTATGGCTAGATTTGGTTTTTAGGTTAATTAACCATTGTTGCTTATTTAATGCCAATCCCTCTTTATTCATATAAGATTTCTAAACATATTTTAAATAGCATTTTTAAATCAACCTGAGCTCTTTTTGTTTGGCTTACAGTAAAATAGTTTCACTTATTTTTATCTAATACATATAATTTTATTTACTATTAATCAATTGTTTCCACACAGTCTTAGGCTTTCAGGTATTGTTATGCATCACTAACAATTCAATTAAACATTAGTCATTTGTTTACACACAGTTAAATGATCAAACAGTTCTATTTCAAATAAATTCAATTTAGCATAAAACAACTAAGGTAAAAGCTTCAGAGTATTGCTATATATCACTAAGAATTCAATCAAGCATCAATCATTTGTTTTCACACTGTTAAACGACCAAACAGTTCTATTTCAAGCAATTCAGTTTAGCAAAAGTCATTTGTTTGTACTCAGTTTGAATGCCAAACTACCCAGTTTAAATGTTAAGCAGTTCTATTTCACCCATAGATAGGAGCCTATCAAGTGCTACCACTTCGAGCCTGACTGAACCTTGGAGCTAGGGTAATGAAGAGGTTCTTTGCATTCCGCATATATATATATATATATATATATATATATAAGCCCATAGCATAATGGCTTGAGTGTTCGGCAAGGTTCGAGAGAAGGAGGTTCAAATCCCTGGTTTAGTCATACCAAAAGGCCCAAAAATTAGTACTTGATACCGCCTTGCTTAACACTCAGCATTATAAGGTACAGATCAAGAGTAAGTGGAGAAATCTACGGAGAGGAGTAGTGTCCTCCCCCAACACTTTGGTGTAGTAACTAATAAAAAAGGAGTTTCCAGAACGTCCTCGATAAGGGTCGGCTAAGTTACTTTCTCACAATATATATTTGCATGTATGTATGTATATATGTATATACAAGATCGTTTATGCTGATTTTAAGATTTACTGCTACTAGCTATTTAACATTCACCTACATACATTCGTATGCACACTTAAATACACACCCAAAAGCCATTAATTCTTTATTTCTCTTTTTAAATTTTTTAAGTGCGTTAAAACATTTTCCTTATCAAATCCCCCTCCCTACCAACATGCATAGCACCGTACATTTTTTTTTTATTTTTGCGATCCATTTCTAATTCAAATTAAACCAAACCTCCCCTCCTATCACCTTCGCTCCACCACCCTCGAAAAAAAATCTTTTTGTGAAAGATCCGTTCCCGCA
>CAUZXS010000576.1:32500-70000 GCA_963585895.1 Sepioteuthis lessoniana
CAAAAAAATGAGAAACAAGATTTTAATATGTGATCCTATGATTGCATGTTTCGCTGCGAGTCAATTGCGGGTTGGTCCGTCTCCGGTGAGCCTGTTCGGACTTTTGTGCTCACGTTGTGTTGCTTTCTACTCAAGAAATATCAACAAAGAGTCGTGGAAGAGTTGGCTCTGATTCGTCTCAGTTATGGCTGGGTTGTAAAGTAAGTAAAGTTGGTGACCGTAGTCGAGGGCGACAGGAAGGCTCCCTTTTCAATAGCTACTACACCGAAGTGTAGAAGAGGGCGCTACTCCTTTCCCTGGATTGCTCCACTTTATCCTTGATACGTACCTTATATTGCTGAGTTTTAAGCAAGGCGGTATCAAGTACCATTTTTTCCAGGACCATTGGCGAAGGATCGAATTCCCCAGTGTTGTTAACTTCTTCAATAACTCAGAAACGCTGGCTAGCAAGTGTTGATAAAATAAAACCATTATTTACAATACGATGATTAAAATCATGAATACATAACAAAATATTTCCTTTGTTGAAGGTAACAGGCTGACTGGCGAAAATGTAATTAGCTAATTAGCCCCCAAGTCAGTCCTTTATCTAGGAAGCTTCAAAGAAAATTCTCGTTGAATGGTCAAGTTCAGGACTTTGGGTGGCGAAGTCAGCAGCAAGGGTTTTGGTCTTCAAGTGACGGAACCAACCTTCGATCTAATCATAGTGTTATAATATTTTACAATTAAAATCCACTAAAACAAATATCAAACTCAGCCACTTTGCGACCGACACTCCTTCATTAGTCAAACGTCGGTATTAACTAATGAAAGAGAATGATGTTTTAACAGCTGATATCAAAATTGAGAGGAAACAGAGGAATAAAAATCATTGTACTATAGATCATATCAATAATTCCACAAATAAGTCGCTATATATATCAGTCTATACAGCCATATATATAGTAGCTATATATATAGTAGCTATATATATCAGTCTATACAGCCATATGCTGTGTGTAAACCACAACGGCTTGTATGATATTAAGATGGTGCTTAATCCGAACCCTGTGCTAAACAGAGAATGAATATTCTGAATAATTGATGGTATCTCTATTTAGTAAGTGTTCTATAGCGATGAATTCATGTGTCTGTGAATGCCTGGATAAAGGTTATTGGTGCAAGCCTATGGATAAACCCCGGAACATTTATAGCAATCGTCACCTCTAGACGTAGGATTGTTTTACTATCATAGTCTGTGTCATTCTGGTATATATATGCGAGATAAATAAGGGCGAACACATAAGCAATGTTTTCTCACAGAATCCTACACAGGAACGCACATGTTTTGGTCAACCAGGAAGGTATTACATACATCAACTCTATGCAGACACTGGATACAGTCTGGAGAACCTGCCAGGAGTGATGGACGATATGGACAGAAAGGCGAGCGAGTCAGGAAACTTCGTGCTACCAAAACGACTTGGTGTTAATATATAAGAAAAGGAAAGGTGGTTTACTGTTTTTTTCCCTTATTTGTTGTGTATATCCTACAATTTCCTACTCAAAGACACTTTTAAAACATTATTTAAATTGGCAGTTTGACTCCAGAATTCGACATGACTACTTGTAAAATCTGCTCATCTGATGAGAGGGAAAACGCGAAACACGTAATTTTCTTTTTCTTAACTATTATTATCATTATATCTCTTTTGTATATATATATTTTTTTCATCATACAACGTGTGAAAGCACGTGCGATACCATATCCTCATCAGCCGCCATCCAGGGGTGATAACACAGTTTCGGTAGCTCAAGGCGGTACTGCCACCCCTGGCGCTACCAAGCAGCTTTTGCCACCGGACAGGGTATTAAGAGAATCATATATATATATATATATATACGCCAGATCAATTAAATGCAGAGACTACATTGGACGTTAATCTTCATTTTCTGAGTGCAGTTGGTGATTTAAAAAACGCGTTTACTTTCGGCGGTTGATGTTATTACGCGTTTACAGCAACCGTTTCTTACGTAATCACACGGGAAAGGTGATTCCGCGTGTATTACCTTCATGCTGAAAACTTTCTCGCTTTCGACCAAATCCAACTTGATGCATATCGCGCCGTGGTCTGAAGACGATTCGAGACAACTTTCAAACTGCGGCCAGTGATTCCTATTTTTGAAAGAAACGAAATGACTGAATGTCCTATAAAACCACGACAACCAACCTCAATAGGAATCACATGGCATATCAAACCCTTTTCCACGCAGTCGGCACGCAGTGTCTCGTAGCGGTTTTTCTTCCGCTCGTGTGCTTCCTCCCGGTTTTCTTCCCAAGGGACAGTCAATTCTATGAGGAGGACACTCTTCTTTGAATCGGACCATGCTATAATGTCCGGCCGCTTTTCTGTTTGAACAATGTGAACTGGAAAGTGTAGAGATGTCTTGAGATCTGCTGAAACTTTCCAGTCACTAGCTCCGTTCAGTAGCTTCATGTTAGGATTTTTTTTTCCTCACAGGACATTCACCTTCCTTGAGAAACTGAATTATGGGTTCCTTGGCTGTTATGGATTGCTGATTTGCTGTCTCACATTGTGCTCTTAACAATTCTATTATCACTTCTAATACCTTGTTATGTCGCCATGTGTACATTTGAAGTGAGTGTGGACATGCAGATAAGACATGGCGCAAAGTACCCCGATCACTTTTACACGACAAGCACAAGTCCGAATTGGTATATCCCCATAATTTTAGGTTGGTCGCATTTGGTAAGAGATCATATGTAGAGCGAAGAAGGAATGATATCGTCAGTGGTTCCATTGCAATTAAGGATTTCCACGATAATTTAATTGGTTCGATATCATTCCATTTTGTCCAAGCACATTGTTTGGCCTGAGTAATAGCACTGGCTTTGCTTTGCTCTTCCTCAAACATCCTGACTTCTTCGCTCACCATGTCTCTTTTTCCTTTTGGGTCCATTTTGAGGAATACCTTTTTGCTCGTGCTACCCAACCCAGCTCGATTGGTTTGAGTGAGGCCTATGATGTCTTTGATTCGTAGGCTGCATTCCGCCTCCTGGGCGGTTTTAACGGCCGACCACTTCGTACCTGATTTTATTTCTGGATACGCCTTCCGAATAATCTCGTCGGCTGAGTCCTTCATCATCATGTGAAGGCGTACTTTCCCAATTTTGAATTCTTCTACCAGTGAGGATATTGGGAGCTGTATGTTTCCAGAATTGGTATATAAACCCACTTTCGAAAAACAAGGAGGAACTCCGAGCCATTTACGCAGGTATTTGTTGCTGTACTGTTGGATCCGTTCAACACGAGATATCGCAATCTCGTACATCTGTAAGGGCCACAAAAGACGGGGTAGCAGACCATGTTGGTAACACCAAGCCTTCATCCTTCCGGGTAAACAAGTTTTATCAATTGATCTTAGTCAGTGGGATTGAATAAAGACGTCCGAGACTCTTTACCGGCTCCTCCCTGACTGTTGGGATCTTATCACCCCCAATTTTGAAATGGATCTCCCTGACAGATCCTCCGACTAACGACTTTTCTTTGGCTTAGCCTTCATTCTCGCCGATGTGAAAAGGTGATAATACCTTTGTGGTAAACATTCGGCAGAGATTAGGGATGGGACGAGAATGGTGATGTCGTCCATAAAAGCTCTGGAAGGAGGAATAGTCAGATGATCATTTTTCATTACTCCTTCCGACGTATTTGCTGCACCTCGTAAAATGAGTTCCATAGCTAGAACGAAAAGAAGTGGGGAAACCACACAGCCCATCATGATGCCAATCTCAAGTGCCTGCCACTTGGTGGTATAGTTTTTAACAGTAAATTTCATGAAAGCTGAATTGAATTATTTCATTATGATTTCCTCAACCTTGATAGGGAAGTTGAAAAATTCGAGGGCCATTCGGATTAAGTGGCGCGGAACTGAACCGTACGCATTAGCAAAATCAAGCCAGATCATATGTAGTTCTGTTTTGTCCCTTCTAGCTGAGAGTATTGAGTTCCATATCATTTGTGAATGTTCCAGACATCCTGGGAAGCCAGGTATCTCAGCCTTCTGGACAGATGTATTTATATAATGATTGCTCATCAGAAAGGTTGTCATACGACATATATATATATATAGAAAAACTGATAACAACGATCCAAGTGGAAGGAATGATTTATTAACGGGTCAACACTATAACGTTTCGGCTCTACTGAACCATCATCAGGACCATGAGGGGTGATATTGATAATTTTAAGTTAACGATGGATGATTAGAAATGTGAAATACAAAAACCTACGGGAAAATATGTATAGTAAGAAAAAGTTAGCCGTTTAACTGGCAAATCAGCGTTTGATGTTTAAATTACGTCATTTGACTTATTAGGAATGTTGTATAGAATTATGTACGTTGTTTAACGAGAAAGATTACGAGACAGAAGGAAGAAAAGAAAGAAAGAAAGAACAAAAGAAGAATAAAAAGCATGGAAATTATGAGATATACATAAAATATTAACTAAGGATGGAATATATTATAGCTGTTTAAAATGTGTTTGCTTAAGTAAGGAGAAATATTATAAAAGCCAGGACGAGTATTTAGGGAACTGAGGAATGAGATAGCTGCGGCTTCGAAAATTCGTCTAAGATTTTTATTATGTATGTAAGTAAGCATCTTATATATATATATATATATATATATATATATATATATATATATATATATATATATATCCAAATACATTTTTACAGTATTCACGAGAATGGGAAATTTCATATTGATCTTAAAGTTTTGAATTTTAAAATTATTTGCTGGTATTATACATATAGGAGTAGACAAAATAATGGAAACGCCTGAGAATTTCAAACAAATTTATTTTAATACAGTTTTCTGATTGCAGCCCTCCCATGAAACTCGGCTTTGTGCAGCTCCCTTTTTACACTTTTTGAGGAAACTGGGTTGTCGAGATGGTGATTAAGCTCTGCTGTAATTTTCGGAGCTGTATTGTTATGATCCTTCCTAACAATCCGCGTAAGACTCCGACAGTCCTTATCAGACAACTTTCAGTTTCTTCCAGAGTTTTGCATCCGTGAGGAGGTTCCTTCTTTCTCAAATGATGTCATTATTTTCGTGACAGTACTCGTTGCTACATCAAATAATTCAACAGTTTTTGTTACACTAGCACCTGCTATACAAGCACCACCGATTTGACCTCATTTTAAGTTTGATAGATCTGCCACTTTAATCAATTTTGATTAATTTCTCTGATGATAACTGTAAAAAGAAGCCATAATTTTAGTAAAATAAGGCGTGAAAAATTAATAATACATTAAAAAAAAAGCAAAAAAAACCTAATATTTGATGAATTCATAGAGGTTTCAAAATCATGATACTAAAATTTTATGTGTTTTTGTAATTTTGTTCAACCTTGGTTTTATGTCGATAAATGTGAACAAAAATCCCGTGGATTAATCTAAAAAGAAGTCCATAAACAAAAAGAAATAATAGTAATTTTATTCTATACTGTCTATTTTAGAAATATTGTTAAATTAGTAAATAATAGGAACAGCTAGCGCCAACGAGGTTCTTTTTTTTTTTTAAATGATTATTATACCTCGTTTTTAGATAAGTTTAACGTGATCATTTCAGTTCGAATAAAGATTTGCCCAGTCAGCTGGGGCTGTAGAATACACTGTAGACCTCCCGCCCCACAACGAGTGTCCTTGATATGATACTAAACAATCTGATGGTGAGGTTCCAGCTATGCTGAGGCTTTGGGGAATGCGGAGTACCCCTTTATTGCCATCGCTCACAGGTCCACTCTGGCCCGAAGTGGTAGCACCTGATAGGGCCCTATCTATGGGTTAAATACAACTAACAGTATACTAATGCTAAACTGAATTGTTTGAATAAACTGAATAGCTTAAAAAGAAATGTTTTTGACAATTAAACCGTACTTACACTTAAACTGCCTGCTTATGCTTAACTGAATTATTTGAAATGGAACTGTTTTTCGATATTAAAACTGTATTTACACTTAACTGAATTATTACATATAACTGCTTTAATAGTAAGAAATAGAAATGTTTTTGACCATTAAACTGTGTACTTATGCTAAACTGAATTGTTTTAAAAAGAACAGATTATTTACATAAAAATGGATTTGGCGTTAAATAACCTAGAAATGTTGATATGCAATAAACCCCAATAAACCAACCAACCAATCGAATAAAGATAAAGGCTATTTTTAAACTATAAAAACGTATTAAAAGAAACCTTATATATATATTTTTGATATAAATAAATAAGAAAATTTAGTATTATCCTTCTATATACGTTCTTATTTAATTTCATTAATTAATGTTATGTAATCTTAAATTTCATTACATATTCGATACCAAAGTACTGGCTGGTTTGGTTTGATTTCTTTGTTTAATGGCATATCAACTCTTTTTAGGTTATTTAATGCCAAAGCCATTCTCCTAGAAGAACAGTAGTGGTACTATTTAACCCATAGCTGGGAGGATAAGGGGGTTCATACCTTTGCCAAGGGTATTTGCCCGAAAGTGAACGTAATAGCGCGACTGGAGTACGAACTCGCGTACTACGATTCCGCAGTCCATTGCTTTAACCATTACACCACGAGGACACCCCAAAGTATAAGCGTTTTAATGTGATGAGATTAAAACGCAAATATTTTCGTCCGGAGGGTACATAATTTTGCTTATATTATTAAGTTTACGCAAGCATGTATACCGATTTAACTTTGCCCTGTCGGCACGGGCCGTAGAACACAGCGACTACTTCTATTTAGAGGATTAAGAACCACAGAAAGAGTGTCCAAGATATGACACTAAATAATCTGATGGTGAGGTTCCTGGGGAATAGGTTTTACGCCTTTATTGCAATAGCTCTCTGATCAACTCTGATCCGGAGTGGTAGCACCTGATAGGGTCCTATCTATGGGCCAAATAGAACTAAACTGTGTACTAATACAAAACTGAATTGCTTGAAAACGAACTGTTTTGACATTTAAAGTGCGTAATTATGCTAAATTGAATTGTTAGAAATTGAACGTTTCTTTTATGCTGAATTGAATTGTTTGAAGTAGAACTGTTTTTGACATTGAAACTGTATTACACTAAAATGAATAGTTTGAATTAGAACTTTTTGACACTTAACTGTGTGTAAACAAAAGCTATATCGTCGTAGGAAATGGACACGGCGACACGAGTTCAAATCCTGAACGAGACAAATTGCATTTCACATAGCACTAATACCTTTGGGAAAGGTATGAATCCAATTATTCTCACTCCAGCTATGGATAAATAGTAGGGAAGACTAGGTTCTTCAGCCTTGGTGAGGCAACTAGTCTAGGAGAAGGAAAACTCTGAATTAAAACCTGTTAAACTCCGCTTAAAAATTGACCTTGTGTCATATCCTGCCCGAGCGGAGGGGTTGGGTAAATATGGTAAACAAAAACTATACTTATACTGTTTGAATCAGAACTGTTTGACTGAATAGTTTGGAATAGAAATGTTTTTGAAAATTAAACTTTGTACTTATGCTAAACTGAATTATTTGAAATAGAACTGTTTATTTCTATAAAAATGGATTTGGCGTTGAATAACCTACAAAGGTTGATATGCCATAAAATCTAAACAAACAAAACAAAAAAAAAAACTCTACCATCATATACGTGTATATATATATATATATATATATATATATATATATATATATATATATATATATATAAGGTTAACTATTTTAGGCAAACTACAGCCGGTTTAAATTAGTAATTTTTTCTCATAAGTTCTAAGCCAAAAGAGCCAACTCTGCCATTCTACTGAGTTAGTGAGGAAATGGATTCAAGCCTTTTCCAAGAACTAAGTTAAACAGGAAAAAATATCTTCGTCTCTAATTTGAACCTGGTTCACTGTGTCCCTTTCTTAAAACGAAAGTCAGGCGCCTCCGTTCTTCTTTTATATATATATATATATATATATATATATATATATATATATATATATATATATATATCTGTGTGTGTCTGTTATTTCCTTTTAAGCTTTTTACTGCTGTCTGTTTTCGCAATTTCTTTTCCGCACATTAATACGTCATCATTTCTTTCTACCCTTTTGACTTTTTCCAGACTACATTAGAGTTATTTCCGATCATTTTACGGCATCCAACGCAACACATCAATGCGATAAGGGATATTAACCCTTAATGGAATTTCTGCGATCCAGCCGTGTTTGAGGGAAATATGACCACGAAGCAAAGGGCATGAGAAGGTCAGTACAGTAAACCCACGAGTTGAAATCATTATTTTTAGTTCTGAAACTATCAAAGAGTAGAGTGTCGATTATTATTATTATTATTATTATTATTATTATTATTATTATCGAGATTTTTTTTAGAACAGGAACAACTGGAGGTTTTTAGTGAAGTCTAAGTGACAGCGTTTCTCCTCAGCTCTCCAGAGTTCTTCTAAGAATTTTTGCCAGTTTCGGTAGTGCCGTGGTCTTGATGGTCTCTATTCTTCTTCTGACCTCCAGTTACCCTTGGTACTATTGGTATCACTGTAGTATTATATTACTCTTTTGAGAGTTTTTCCAACCAGCTTTAACTGATGGTTTCTCACTGGAGTTTGTTTCCTCAAGTGCTCAGGACTCTTCTCAGCATTCTGGTCGATCTTATTAATGCTTCAGTTTGGATGGTCTCTACTTGTCTGCTAATATTCTAGTTCTCCATTGCTAGTACCAATTCTCTGGTGCCCGTACTGAGTGCACCTGTTACAATTGGTATCACCGTCACTTTCATATTACATAGTTTTTCAGTTCTCCTTCTGGGTCTCTTTTCTCTTTCTTTCAGATTTTCCCTAAAGGTCAGCCGGAACTGCAAAGTTCATTTTTCGGCATTTTCCTTTTTTCTTGTTGACTATTACAAGGTCTTCGGCAGGTTCTTCTTTTCTTCTTCTTCTTCTGTAGAGTTTTTGACATCAGTGTTAGCTGATGGTTTTTCACTCGAGTTTGAGTGACAGCAAGTCTCCTCAAGTCTCCAGGACTCGTCTCAGGATTCTGGCCGTTCTCAGCAATGCTGTCATTTGGATAGTCTCCACCCGTCCGCCAACTTCCAAATCCTCCAGGCCTTTTAATAATCTTTTAGTTATTGTGCCTAAAGTACAATCGTTACTTTCAGGTTCCACAGCTTTTTCAGTTCTCTAGCAAGGTCGAGGTGATTATCCTTCTTTTCACATTCCTTCAGCTTTATTCTGTGGTCCGCCGGGACAACAAATTCGACAATTTTGCAAATTCACTTTTTTTTTGTAAATTATTATCAGATCTGGTCTTCTGGCCGGAATTTGGTGATCCGTTTGTATGTTAAAGTCCCATAGCAGTTTATGCGTGTCATTTTCTAGGACAGGTGCTGGGTTGTGCATATACCATTTGTTAATATGGTCAAATTTAAATTTCTTTCACATTTCCCTGTGGATCACCTTACCGACCCAGTCGTGTCTAGCCTTATACTTATTATTATTATTATTATTATTATTATTCATTTCGTGTGAGTTTCTCCCTTCAGTTTTAACTATTGGTCTTTCACTGAAGTCCGAGGGACGACCAATTCCCTCAGGTCTCCAGGACTCATCTAAGTATTCTGGCCGATCGTAGCAATGCTGTCGTCCAGATAATCTCAATTTTTCTTCTGAACATCCGTTCCTTCTGTCTCTTTACAAGTCATTTAAGAGTCTAATCGGTTGAAGCAGTAGAGTATTGTCATTTAACTCTAAAAATTCAATTAAACATCCGTTTTTTTTACGCGCAGTTAAATGATCGAACAGTTCTATTTCAAGGAATTCTTTTTAATCATTTGTTTAATTTGGTTTGGTTTGGTTTGGTTTTATAGCATATCAACCATTGTAGGTTATTTAATGCCACATCCATATATATATATATATATATATATATATATATATATATATATATATAAACAATACTATTAAAAACACTTCAGTTTAGCATAAGTACAGTTTTTTGCTTACACACGGTTCCATGTCAAAACAGTTCTATTTGAAACATTTCAGTTTTGCATAAGTACACAGTTTTGTTCTATTTGACCCATAGATAAAACTCAGTCGCGTGCTACCACTTTAGGCAAAGTGGACCTGTGAGCGATGATAATGAGGGGGTACTCCACATTCCCCATCGCTCCAATAATACTGGAGTCTCACCATCAGATTGCTTAGTTTCATATCCAGGGCATTCGTTGGAGGGAGTCTCAGACGTCTGGGCCATTAATAAGATGTACCTGCAAGAATATATATATATATATATATATATAATATTTCCAACACTGTATTTTGTATCGCTTTTTGTATAGCATATGTCCTCCATTTTTAAATTTTTAAACTTTTTAATAAAAACCTTTTATTTTACTAAAAAAATTTCTCGTAAGGTCGAAACTAGCTGAAAACAAAAAAATTAAACAACATAAAAATTCCAATTTATCTCATCATTTAATTTATTCATATCTATAGTCATCCACAGACAGACCTGTTTCGTTCTATCAGGACTCATCAGTGAGGATAGACATTAGTTGCCAGTAGCTGAGATCGAAACCGGGTTGACGTTTGAATCAACACAAGCTTCTAACCATTAAGCCACGAGAAGCCATTAGCTATGACGTAAATTTTAAACATTTATGAATCACAATTACTATTGTTTACATACATCCATTCAATAGCTACCGAGACCTCAATTCATCTATGAAGAGGTTTGCAATATACGCTAATGGCAACACGATTACTTCTTCGCCAGAGAACTCAGCCGTACGCGGGTAGGGGAATCTCTCTCTCTCTCTCTCTATATATATATATATATATATATAGAGAGAGAGAGAGAGCGAGAGACAGAGAGAGAAATTGTAGATTTTGGTAAATCTGACAAGGTAAGAAAAATTAGCGGAAAAGTTGATAGACCAAGCGCTGACAACAGATTCAACAATGATATTTCGTCTTTTGAAGAAAGTTTTTTTTAAAATAAAGGACGAAATATTATTGCTGAATCACCTCTTGCTGGGCGAGCTGCATCATTTTCACCATCGTGTAGTACGGGACCCTATCGTCCAGTTTAAGGTATAATCAGGCATCCGTGCCAGGAATCATGTTTGAGTCCAAATCTAGCCAGACCCTTCAGGCTCAAATTGCACTAAGTGAGCCGATGACCAGCATAGTCCAGCAGGGTTCGAGCCTCGGCCCGTGCCCGACCTTCTCTTTCTTTAACCCCCTCTAAAAGCCGACCTTCGGGTCACTAATCTTGTGTCAAGTCCTGCCTGATGGGAGACAGAGACAAATAAAGTATATATATTTGAATATGTTTTTCTTTGAGATTTTTTATTTAAGCAAATTTAAATTAAAAATCTCAGAGAAAAACATATTTCGCATGCAGGATATATATATATATATATATATATACTGCATGCGAAATATGTTTTTCTTTGAGATTTTTTATTTAAACACATACATATGCGTCTACATTTGTGTATTGATACACACGCGTACATATATATACACAAACATACACACAAATGTATATATATATGCAGCTATATATATATATATATATATATATATGCAGATAACTAAATAGGTAATAGACTGGAATTGGAAAATAACATTATCTATCTACCTTATCAATCTATCTATCTATATATATATATATATATATTTGTGTAGTGACGCAAAAGAAATGATCACATTATTCTGGATTCCTTAATACTTTTGGAAAAAGAATTGCAACACATTAGAGATAGGAAAAATGTCATCTGAAATGTTTCAAATAACTTCCTTCTTCGTCTTCGGAATGTTGACCTATTTTTCAACGCCGTACATAATAACTACAAAAGTTTTCTAACAAATTCTTCAAAACTTTGAGTAGCATCTAATATATATATATATATATATATAAAGAGAGAGAGAGAGAGAGAGAGAGAGAGAGAAAGAGAGACAAACTGAAAGAGGGAAGTGGTCGTCCATATCGCGATATCCCTGACAATGCTTTGAAATGTACTTCTTTCTCTGGAGAATGTGTAATGTCTTCGACAGTCGTGCTTACCGACCATACCATCTGCTGGACATTGAATTACAAAAAGCCGAACTGAGGTGAACAAAGAACGGAATGTATTTCTAAAAATACCTCTCCATGTACTATGGCGTAATCATACAAGTTAGCATATTACTGTACGCCTGTCTTTCTTTTTTTTTCACGGAAGTCCAAAGTACGCCTTCATTGGCGAAGCAGACACTTAATAAAATATATATCACGAATCTTCCATACACACTTCCTTACACACATAGACACTCACCTCCTCTCTCACACACTCACACACACTCTCTCTCTCACTCCCTCTCTCTCTCTCACTCCCTCTCTCTCTCTCTCTCTCACACACACACACACACACACCTCCTTACACACACATGCATCCAAGAAAACAAAAGTTTGGCTAAAACTAAATACATTTGTCAGTCTCTTCTACTCTCTCAGCCTTTCATTTTTTTCTCTCTCTCTCTCTCCGTACTATATATACATATATATATATATATATATGGCCCACAGAGGCGCTTGTGGTGTAATGGTTGTCACTCGATGACCCGAGTTCAATCCTGGAAAGGGCTGTTGGCATTTCACTTAGTGCTAATACATTTTGGAAAGGTATGAATCCAGGTATTCTAACACTTGCCGTGGTTAATAGTAGAGCAGACTGGGCTCTTTAGCCTTTCTATCTCTCTCTCTCTCTCTCTCTCTCTCTCTCTCTCTCTCATGAACTTTCATATTCAGATTTATCGCTTACACACACAGCATTCTACTGTTTGATGCACGTCTTCATAAATTGTTATGAATAAAAAAATAACCATCTGTTCGATAGAACATTCCACCGTTCATGTTGATAATAATATTTGTTTTCCTTTTGTAATAGACTTTCTGGTCTCTATTTTAATCTTGGGTTGTATTCGTCTTCTATTTGTCTCGAAGATCGAGGCTTAGCCGACTGGATATTTGCCTTTTTTCTTTCTTACGTATGTGCGACTAGATCTCTGCAGATATATTGGACGCTTAAGAGCTCGCAAGTTTATATTCTAAACGGGTGTTTATTTTCTCTAAGCCTAAAGAATTCTCTGACGCCGTAACAATATATATATATATATATATATATATATATATATAGGATGTTGTCAAAATGTATCTAGACTGAAGCTGTATTTACAAAGACAAATAAACAATAAATGAACCTTTTTTTCCCAAATAGTCCTTTTGCCATCCAACTATCTTATTCCTATGAGTCGTTTATTGTTCGAAGCATATCAGTTCCCCCAGTTTTCATATAATATGAAGTCGTATTTATTTTAGCGTTATCTACATCCCAAAATTTCTTCTCTTTGAATGAAGTTTAGGTTCACCAAGCAGGGATGTAATTCTTGTGGGTATTGAGAGTGAAACACTTGTACAATCCAGTCAATTGCCAAAATGGTATTTTTATTTCGTTTGTTTTATTTATTTAACGGAATATCAACTCCTTATGGGTAAGTCAAAGCTGAAATTTGATTAATTTCTAAAGGTTTCATTATAATAATAACTATTTATATGATCCACTGCAATCTTTTTTTAACACATACATTCTATTTGACTATAATAATGAAGATCATTTTTACAATGTTATATGATATCATATATTACTAATTCTTATAGTTATATGATATCGAGAATTACAAATTTTAATAGTCTTATGATACCAAGTATTACTAATTCAAATAGTTATATATCATTACTAATTTCATTAGTTATATGATATGAAGTATTACTAATCCTAGTAGTTGTTACTTAGAATATTGTAGCTACTGATCACATCTTTATTGTTATACTTACAACGTTTCGGCCGAAGGCCTTCTTCACGTGTTTCATGTCGAACTCGAGAGTCTACACAGAATTTCAAACTGACCCCTTTATTTGAATCACAGGGGTTGATTGTTCTAATTCGGTTAACAATGACCACAGTTTGGTCGATATTTGAGACACTAAAAGATACCACGACAGGGTGGAACGATAAAATTGTCTCCCTAGAAAAGATGACATGATTCCATTTCTGTTGAATGAAAACCGTTTTTTTTTTTTTTTTTTTTTTTTGCTGCAGACCATCTACAAGTTGGCCAGTTGTATACAAATCCCAAGAGCGATAGGAACCTTCTATCATGTCTGAAATTGACACAATGTTCAACGAGCGAGATCGGAAATGCGCCGCTGTACAACTCATGCTCTCAACCGATCCAAGTTATGACAACAGGATCATTGCCAGCACCCTCAAAATGCAAATACGGACAGTTCAACGCTTGAGGACACAGCTCAACGCATAGGACGACTCTTTGGAGGTGATGGAGCGGAGGTTTCAAGTGATGGCCACATCATGCCACCTCACATCTTTGAAGTCGGTCTGAAAGTCAACACCAGAGTACCTGGAAGTGTTGAAGAGTGTGGTGATCCCCTGGTGCAATCAGCTGGCCGGTGGCAGACCCTGAGTATGGCAGCAGGAATCGGCGCCGGCCCACAAGTCCAAAGAGACCCAGGCTTGGCTTCAGAAGGTGTACTACGAATTTGTACCCTTCTCTCACTTTAAAGTTTTAAAATTAAGCTGTAGTGTTGTTTTCTTTAGGACGACAATTTTATCGTTTCACCCTGTAGATGTCAGCTCTACTACATAATCAAATTACCTGAATTGATTTTTTTCAATAAAAGTTTTAAAATAAAGCTGTAGTGTTGTTTTCTTTAGGACGACAATTTTATCGTTTCACCCTGTACTGAGGATCAGCGTGAAACAACGAGTAATGCCAATGAATGTGTAACTCTACCCACCTCAAAGTTACAGAACATGAGCCTGAATAAAGTTTACTGTCGTGCCCATGCTAACCTA
This sequence comes from Sepioteuthis lessoniana, assembly GCA_963585895.1. Taxonomy (NCBI): domain Eukaryota; kingdom Metazoa; phylum Mollusca; class Cephalopoda; order Myopsida; family Loliginidae; genus Sepioteuthis; species Sepioteuthis lessoniana. Next base: position 47,456 of record CAUZXS010000576.1, read on the forward strand.
AGAACTACACTAAGATGCTGCGTGCTGTTTTAAACAAATCCTAGAAATATCAACCAACCAAACAGCATTTGTATGGCCATTCAAGTCCTATCTTGAAAAACCATCATATTTAGAAGAACAAGGCTCTCTGGACATTGCTGAAGAAGTAAGGAAGAACTATATGACGTTCTTCCACGGATTCCTACATAAGGACAGATTAGTGTTGACAAACCAAAAAAAAACATATGTACAACACCTTCATGGAGACACTAGATGCTGTCTAGACGATCAACAAAGAAAGAATGTCGATAGGGATGATTGGCTACCGAGAGAGTGTGAGAAAGAGAGAGAGAGAGAGAGAGAGAGAGAGAGAGAGATGGATAGATAGAGAGGGAGAGAGAGAGAAAAAGAGAGAGAGAGAGCGAGCATCAAAAGGATTATTGCTGTTGGCACACTTTTATGATGATTAATACATATATATATAATATGAATATATATATATATATATTTATATATACACACACATATATATATAGCGAGAGAGAGAGAGAGAGAGAGAGAGAGAGAGAGAGAGAGAGAGATTGAATAAGTATGCAAGTGAATTTGGTATTTTAGATTCTATTTTTCATAACTTTACTCTACAAGTGTTTCAGATTTTAGAGTTACTTTTAAGAGGCTCCTGAAGATAGCTATATCGTCTGAAACACGTGTAGAGTAAAGTTATAAAAATCTAAAATACCAAATTCCCTTGCAGGTCTATTCATTTTATAATATTTACTTTTCTCTTACTTGACCAACAAAAAGAAAAATGAGAACACACACCTAAAAAATTCCTAAATATTGTCCCATGTTTTTTTCCTTAGCACTTTCAACCATACTTTGGTGGTCTTCAGTGGGGTTGTTTGTGATGGCAATTTAGTTTAAGTATTTCGTTTTTAATTGAATTGTTGCGTTCTTTTTTTAAATTTTTGAATTAAGTTGTTGATATGATTGAAAGCGCTTAGGGAAAAACTAAGAGACAATCTTTACACCAACTTGAAAAAAAAAAAAAAAAAAACACAACTTGATTAATAAAATCAAAAACTATTAAAAAAAGTGTTCTATCATCTTCAACAAAACAAGTTTTCGTAATCATTTTGTGAAAAAGTATTCAATATATATATATATATATATATATATATATAAATGATGGTCATGATTGGCAAATGGTAGCCGCTTCTATCACCAAAATCACAACTTATAATGTGTAGATTGATAAGGTAGTAAAACATCTGTACATCGTTGGATTGTTGTGATACGTACAATATTTATAACACTCTCTGGGTTTCCATGACTACAGTCTTGTAGTGAAAACCATAATAAAATAATTGGTGACGATAAAAACTGTAGATTTTTTTCTGAATACCTTCTTTTATCATGCCTATATATATATATATATATATATATATATATGTGTGTGTGTGTGTGTGTGTGTGTGTATAAACAAGGGTCGTTAAAAAAATGTAAAGCCTCACACAAAAATAAGAGCAATAGATGAACATTTTTGCTGTATTGCAACATTACCACACACACGCGCATGCGCGTGCGCGGACACACACACACACACACACACACACATATATATATATATATATATATATAACTAGAAAAGATTATTCATATTTTTTTAGTTTTATAAAAAGTAGAAGTGCGTTGCAACAACAAAAATTTTCAGCAATGGTCTTCTTTCTAAGTAAGGTTTATATTTTTTGAACGACCCTCGTATACATATATATATATATATATATGTGTGTGTGTGTGAGAGAGAAAGACAGATAGATAGATAGATAGAGAGAGAGAGAGAGAGAGAGAGAGAGAGAGAGAGAGAGAGAGAGAGAGAAAATGGTGGTGCAAAAAAAAAAACGCTAAAAAGAGAAAAAAAATTAAGATGAAAGAAAATAGAAATAAAAATAAAATCGTGAAGTATAAAAAGAAATCTTCTGTCTGTTAACGAGCATTTAGTTCGGAACTTATTAACGAAGATCGCTTTGATACAAAAATAGACACAAGTAGAGTCTATTATTTTGACAAAAGTCATTATCATTTCCAAAGCTGTTCGCACTACTGAACTCATTCCTAAAATGAACATAAGGAAGTAACCAGTAGTCCTCTTCAAATCAGACTCGAGAAAAATAAGGAACCCATATACAAAGAAGAGATTGAAAAAAAAGTCTCTACAGAAAAGGAGAGCTTCTTATTATACTCTTAAGATATTGTTCGAATAAAAAAAACATTCACTGGACGCTTAGTAAATTAAAAGAAGATGAAGCGGACATCTTTCTGTCCAACAGATGAGAATTGTAAGGCGAGAGCGATTTTTTTTAATTCAGTAGGAACGGAATTTGAGAGTATTTTTATATTCATATATGGAATCACCTGCGTTACATGGACTGCTAAGAAGGTTATCACCATGGTGGTTGATATCCTTCGGAATTAGCCGAACCGGTCCCTGTGTTGAAAATGATTTCTTTTCTGTTCACCACCTTCACTTGTACAATAGAGTAGAGAGAGTAGAGTTGGCAACCGTAGTCGAGGGTGACCCAAAGGCTCCCTTTTCAATTGCTACTACACCGAGGTGTAGGGGAGGGTGGTACTCCGTTCCCATGATTGCTTCACTTTACCCTTGATCCTCACCTTATAGTGCTGAGTATAAAGCAAGGCGGTATCAAGTACCATTTTTCGAGTCTTTGGCATGGCGCGACCTGGGATTGAACCCCGGTCTCCCAGACCATTGGGGAACACTTATACAATACATATACCAATGTATATCGATATAAAAATTCGTGGAACTGAAAGTGACGGAAGAAATTTCTGCAAACCAACCAATTCAAATATTATTTGTTCTAAAGTCAAGATATCACATTTCTTTCTTTCTCTCTCTCTTTTTATATATATAATACCAAAAAAGATGTGTTGGGATTTATTCTATTTTAGAATATGAGATTCTTATCATATCATATTTACCCAACCCCTCCGCTCGGGCAGGATATGACACAAGGTCAATTTTTAAGCGGAGTTTAACAGGTTTTAATTCAGAGTTTTCTTTCTCTTAGAATAGTTGCCTCACCAAGACTGAAGAACCTAGTCTGTCCTACTATTTACCTATAGCTGGAGGGAGAATAATTGGATTCATACCTTTTCCTAGGGTATTAGTGCTATGTGAAATGCAATCAGTCTCGTCCAGTATTTGAACTCGTGTCGCCGTGTCCATTTCCTATGACGATAACCATGAATGAGAGGATTCTTATAAATCTTCTCAAGTGATCAATGTTGGATGATTAATATATAATTTTTTTGCATAGAAAATTTCAATATATTTGCAAAAAACTCAACTAACAGTGATTTAGCTATTATTAATTTATTTCAACTGGCAACTCAGTTAGAGGAACCAACCTCTTCAGATTGCCATCATACAATAAAGAAAAAAAAAATTTTTTTTCAATGGATTCTTACTCGTTTAAAGAAAAAAATGGTGGGATAAAAAACACAAGTGCGAGAAGTTAATGTAAAAAGCAAAAGTCATTGTCTCGTAACACATATATTTATGCATCTAAATTTTTTACAACACTTACAAACCATTAGTAACTAAAATCTTGTCAATTAATTAACCTATTTTATTTTAAGAAAAAATCTTTCAAATTATTTATTCTTAGGTTTTGTTTGATTTCCATTTGAAATTAAAATTATTACGTATTTATTATATATATATAAAGTTGACGACCATAGTGGAAATTTTCTAATCTTTTTGCTTAGATGTAGCACAAGGCTATATGAATGGGGCACCCAATGAGACTCGAACTCACTCGTGTAGGTTTGCTGAGCTTGCTAACCATTACACCACCAGACGATCATAGTGGGGGGGTGACCAGAAGGGTTCCTTTTCAATAGCTATAACGCCAAGGTGTAGGGGAGGGCAAAACTCCTTTCCCAGGATTGCTCCACTTTACCCTTGATCCGTACATTATAATGCAGAGTGTTAAGCAAGGCAGACCATTGGCAAACACTCGACTCATTAGACCAATGGCCCAGTTATTTGAATAACAAATATATAGAGAAATTTAAGTTTAAATTTTCAATAAATTTTCAATGCCAAATATCGGTTGTTTGAATATTTTCAAATATATATATATATATATATGTACAAGTGTGTGTATGTGCAAATGTGTGCGTATATGTCTCTTATTCTACTCATAGAAATATATTTGTGTGCAATATATATATATGTGTATATATATGTGTGTGTGTACGCGTGTGTGTGTGTGTTTAATTTCTTTCTCTACGTGTGTATGTATTACACACATACATACATACATACATACATGTTCACACACACACATATATGTATAAATCTAGTTAGATACCTTACCATTCAGCTGTGTACCTAAATATAAGGATACACTAAAAGTCAAGCTTTTACATGTTTGCAGAGAGAGAGAGAGAGACACACACACACACACACACATATATACACACACACACACACACACACATATATATATATATATATATATATATATATGAATGCCTATATATTTATATATTTCAGGATACCTATCTGTGTGTTTTGGATACATATGTCTATGATAACCATTTTCTTAACTGTTGAACATATGTCTATTTGTAGGTGACAAAGAAATTCAAGGTTGAAATCGCTCATTTTCATGGCATTCATAAACGTTTTCCTTACATATGCACGCAAAATATACTTATACATACATAAATACGTATATATATATATATATATATATATATACATGTGTGTGTGTCTGTGATTGTATGAGTTTGTGTGTGTGCGTGCACGTGCGTGTGTGTGTGTGTCTGTGTATGTGTGTGTGTGTGTGTGTGTGTTTATTTAACATAAGCTGGGTGAAGTAAAATTTGAACAGAGTTCACCAATTAAGTTTTTATTCAGATAACCGTTTCACAACATCGAATGATCTTTAATTTTGTTATCAATTCCTTAAGATTTTCCTATCTGTCAGTCTTTCTGTCCTTGGTCTTCCTTTTCTTCTCCTGCATGTTCTCCTTCTCTCCCTCTCTCTTTATATATATATATATATATATATATATATATATATATATATATATATATATATATATATATATATATATGGTTTTTCTGTCTGTTCTATCCAAAAAGATATAAGCGTAAATAATTTGATATGTACGGAAATATGCATAACATTATTATACATATATATTCATGAATACATATCTACATAAGGATATGTATGTGTACGAACTTGGAGATGTGTAAAATTATTCTGTAATTACCCCACGCAGTTCGTCAAGATTATGAAGATTTTTGCATTCTGGATAGATCATTTGAAATTGCAATATTTCGTTTTTGCATGGATTTTACTTTTTATTTAATTGGTTTAACATATTGCTCAATAAATAATTATATTTTTCGTGACATTGATAATTCATCGTTGTTGCCTTTCAGGAAATGCATGAGATGAAGCACCATAATAGGAAAAGAGTGCGCGCCAGGGTTGGGAGATCAACAACAAAGTAGAAGAAAAGGCATTTAGGAAATAATTAGACAATCTGTAGGATCAAATTAACAGGAATTTAGTCGTGAAGGAACAATTGCACTTTCATAATAAAAAGAATTCAAATTGCTTGGAAAATGCAGCCGACATGTTTTAGTGGCATGATTAAACGTATATAAGAATAAACAATAATCCAGCTGTGATTTAAATTGGTACACACACACACACGCGCGTGCGCATACACACACATCTACCCACAGATAAATGGAGAAATGGCAAATTTTGTTAAATCTCACAAGATGATAAAAATAAGTTCAAAAGTGGATAAATCAAACACTTACAACGGGTTTAGTAGTAATATTTGGTTCTTTATTCAAGGAAGAACTTCTTCAGACTAAAACATTTTAAAGTTTTTCTATATTTTAGCAATTGAGGAAATAGATAAAAGAAAATAATGTAAAGAGATATAGAGGGAAAGAAAGGGTCTTAAGATGAGAGACAAACGAGGAAAGAAAAGGGAGGGATATAGATAGAGGTTTGAGTGATGGTGGTAGGGGTTATTGGTTTTGACCCTGACCATCTGAGTAGATGGTCAAGGCTAGGTGCCATCAAGTATATTAGTTTTCATCAGAAATTTGGCCTGACAGAGGTGGATTAACTTCAGTGAGAGAGAAAGAAATATGAGGAGAGGTTTTGAGAAAGAGAAAATGGAAATGAAGGTGAGGGGTGGAGTGAGCAGGGGTTCAAGCGTTTCCTATTTATTTGAGTCTGTAATACACACCGATACGTACAAGCATTCATACACGCATAGGGCATTTCATATATATATATATATATATATATATTCATGTCGTGCTGTTGGCATGGATTTCCCAGACTTTCCCCCTCCATTCGTCTCTATCGTTTATCGGATTCCGTTGGTCCTCCAAACTACATCATGTATCTGCACTAAGTTGTTGTAGATAAGTTCTAGCAGCTCGTCCAACATCTCCTCGTCTGTATGAAAGCGTCCCCTGGAGAACGTCCCAAGAGTTCGTTCTTACTTCTCCAGCAGTGTCCTGCATGTCTTGTTCATGTGATTTGAATGGTTTTAAAGATGGGAGGTTGGTGGCCGTACAGCTGCTGTTTTCTGAAAAGTAGCTTTCAGGATTTATTCCCCGTTTTAATGAATGAATATAATGTAATTAAGAATATAGTACTTCATGGTATCTAAATTTAAACATGAAAAACAAATCTTTAGCTTATCTTAACAAAGAAACCTTATACACCAATATCACAGTTAATGTATTAAACGTTTAGAAATTCACCTCAAGAAAACAAAAGGGGGTGTCCTCGTGGTGTAATGGTTAGTCGTGCAATTATGTTCACTTTCGGGTAAATACACTTGGGAAAGGTATGAACCCCCTTATCCTCCCAGCTATGGGTCAAATAGTACCACTACTGTTCTTCTAGGAGAATGGCTTTGGCATTAAATAACCTATAAAGGTTGATATGCCATTAAACAAAGAAACCAAACCAATCAAGAAAACAAACATTACATTACCTTTATTGGGGAGCAAAATGATTAAAACTTGCTCATTATGCACAAAACAGCTTTTTTTCGATATACTGGTATTTTTATAAACAAAACTTTGTTTTACCCGTGAGTTCACCTCGTAGTTGGGTTCCTTCTATATCTATTTCTTGAATTCATCGAATCTGTTCCTTTTTAAATCTATTATAGCCAAAGATTCTATTTATATCATTATACAGATTATATTATATATAGTTATTTATATATCCATAAAATAAGGACTAACAACACTCAAGGAAAAACTAAACGAAACTGAGAGCCCAGTCGTCTGGGACTGTAGAATAGACCGACTGCGTCTCTTCAGAAGGATGAGATTCCCTCCAATGATTGTCCTGGATATGAAACTAAACTGCATCTGATAGTCAAGCTCCAGTAATGTTGAAGCTTTGGGGAATGCAGAGTACCCGTTTATTGCCGTTGCGCCTCTGTCTACTCTTGCCCAGAGTGGTAAAACCAGGAAGAGCCCTATTTATGGGTCAAATAGAATTTTTTCGACATTTAAACTGAGTGCAAACAAACGACTTATGCTAAATTGAATTGTTTGAAGTAGAACCGTTTGATATATATAAGTAAAGTTGGCGACCGTAGTCGAGGGGTACCTGAAAGCTCCCTTTTCAATAGCTCCTACACCGAAGGGTAGGGGGCGCTACTCCTTTCCTTGGATTGCTCCACTTTACCTTTGAAACGTAACTTATAACGCTGAGTGTTAAGCAAGGAGGTGTCAAGTACCATCTTTTCAGTCTTTTGTATGACTCTACCTAAGGTTCAACTCCAGTTTCCCGGCCCATTTACCAACACTCTGCCACTTGGCCAATTACTGATAATTTGTCTCCTGTTGAGTTCCTGGAGAAATATGGTGTACACACACAAACACATACATACATACATACATATATATATATATATATATATATATATATAATTAAACATTCAAATCCCTCCACCACAGCTTGGATGTGACACAGGATTAAATTTTCGGCGAAGTTCGGCCGACGTATAGTTTGGCTTTGACTAGAGTGGCTTCTTAGCCAAGGGTAAAAAACCCAGTCTGTCCTACCAATTACTGATATATATATTCACGTACACACACATGCACATATGCATACAGACATACGTATAAAAGAATTTATACATTTACTTATACATACGTTGAAGAATGTGTTGAGTTCTGGATACAGCAAGTGCACATTTGCACTATGTACATCCTGTGCAAATATAACTTTTGCAGTTATTGGTGTATTAACATATGTTTTGATTTACAATCGTTATTGATAGAAAGACAGGTCGGTAGTGAAGAGATGGGTCAGGTTGTGCGTCTGGGTTGTCATCGTCGTACATTGCGTAATCTCTGTTGACATAGACCGTTACACACTATATACCATCCTCACCTCACCCCCACGCAAAAAAAGAGAAAAATTGACCAGCTTCTGCATTCATGACCTCATCCCAGCCAACATCACCGTTGAGCCCAGTCTGCTAAGATGTTTCCACACGAATGCCTAGACATAAATAACAGTCGAAATTGACAATGCATGCAACGGATTTTTAGTGCAACTCATGTCTACGCAGCAAAGATTGATAGGTTTGGATTCTTTGTTTTATGGCATATCAATCTTTGTGGATTATTTAATGTCAATGCCATCCTTGGAGAAGAGCAATGGTGATACTATATAACGCATTGCTGTTGGGAGGAATAAGAGTCTTTATAAATTCCCCAAGGGTATAAGTCCAAAAGTGAACGTACAAGGGCGACTGGAAATCGAACTCACTTACTACAATGACAAATGTTATATAACATATGACATGGATTTTCGGTTCGTTCCTAGTGACCCCGTGTGCTTTGACAAGCAGTCACGTTGTGATGAATAAACAGGGCGATGGCAGTGATCGGGGTAGGAACATCCAACAGGTGTGTAACCGGAAGGAGACCACGTGATAACCACGCGGGCAGATTTAGACAGGGTACAGAGAATCGAGAGTCGATACAGGGACACGCAGCCGATCAGAGGCGTCTCAGACCTCTCTGACGACACGCTAGCTCCATACCTCTTTATCATCTATCTAGATTACGTGCTTAGAACATCGATTGATAAAATCAGAGAAAACGGCTTCGAGCTGACAATGAAAAGAAGCAGAAGGTACCCGGCAAAAAAAATTACCGACGCCAACTAAGCTGGTGACATAGCGATACTGACAAATACACCCAACACAGCCGAAACACTACAGCATAGTTTGGAACGAGCCGCCGCAGGCATTGTCCTCCATGTCAATGCACACAAAACGGAATATATGTGCTATAATCAAACAGGCGACATTTCCACACTAGACAGAACCTCTCTGAAACTAGTAAACAAATTCCCCTACCTAGAAAGCAGCAACTCATCAACTGAAAAGGACATCGACGCGCGGCTAACGATGGCATGGACAGCTATCGATAGGCTTTCGATCATATGGAAATCAGACCTGACCGATAAAATGAAACGCAGTTTCTTCCAAGCAGTGGTCGTATCGATACTGCTGTATGGATGCACTAATTGTACGCTAACTAAACGGCTGAAGAAGAAGCTAGACGGCAATTACACAAGAATGCTGCGAGCAATATTGAACAAGTCCTGGCAGAAACACCCCACAAAGCACCAACTATACGGCCACCTGCCCCCATCACGAAAACTATCCAAGTTAGACGAACCAGACATGCAGGACACTGCCGGAAAAGCAGGGACGAGCTCACAAGTGATATACTCCTATGGACCCCAACATATGGCCGGGCAAAAGCAGGACGACCAGCTCGAACATACATTCAGCAGCTATATGGGGATACGGGATGTAGCCCTGAAGACCTGTCAGATAAGGGTACCTCGGGTAGTGCAATGGTTAGCAAGCTTGACTAGCAAACCTGCAAGAGTGAGTTCGATTCTCATTGGGTGCCCCATTCAATCGGCCTTGTGCCACATCGAAGCAAAGAGCTTTACAACTGAAGACCTGCCAGAGGCGATGAACGATAGGGAAAAGTGGCGAGAGAGGGTCAGGGATATCCGTGCTAGCGGCACGACATGATGATGATGATGATGATGAAGTGTTACTATGTAACAGAAAAATTTAATATATGTCATTTGTTTGCACACACTTTAAAATATATATATATAATGATATTTAAGAGAATAGTTTGTTTGAAATAACATTTTTATATCAGTTAGAAGTAACTTGTTTGCACTCTAGTATTGCAATTGTTTTTACACAGTTAAATAATTTCAATTACTGCCATCGAACACTAATAATTCTATTCAATATTAACCATTTGTTAGCACACAGTGACTTGGTTAAAATTATTTACAGATTGTCATTTTTAATACTAACTATTCTATTCAACATTACTCTTTCGCTTGTACACAAGTATTGCTATGTATCACTAGTTATTCAATCAAATATCAGTCATTTTTTTACACACTTTTAAATGAGCAAACAGTTCTATTTTCAACAATTCAACTTAGCAAAAGCCAATAAAATTAAAGTGTTCCAAGTATCACTGTGTTAAATTTACAATTCTATTTGACATCAGACATTTGTATATATAAAGCTGAATGACCAAACAGTTCTATTTCTAACAACTTAATTTAATTGAATTGTTAGTGATACATAGCAATACTTGGGTTCATTTAATTTTGCCGATTTATGCTAAATTGAATTGTTGAAATAGAACTATTTACTCATTTAACTGTGTGTATCTAAAAAATGTGTTTATAAATTATATATTTGATACGTATGCTAGAAGAGGATTTGCATTAAATAACTAACAATGATTGATATGCCATAAAATCCAACCAAACCAAATAATATATATTCAATATTTATATATAAAAAGGATTTGGCTTTAAATAACGTACAAGGGTTGATAAGGCATAAAACCCAATGAAACCAAATCCTATTTAACGCCAAATCCATTTTTATGTAAATTACCAGTTCCATTTAAAACAATTCAGATTAGCATGAGTACGCAGTTAAATTGTCAAAAAAACATTTCTATTTCAAACTATTCAAGCAGTTATATATAATAATTCAGGTTAGTGTAAGTGCAGTTTCAATGTCAAAAACTGTTCTATTTCAAATAATTCAGTGTTGCATAAGCACGCAGTTTCAATTTAAGTACGGTTTCATTGTCAAAAACATTTCTATTTCAAGCTATTCAGTTTAATCAAACAATTCAGTTTAGCATAAGTATGCCGTTAGCTCTATTTAACCAATAGATAGGGCCCTATCACGTGCTACCACGCCGGGCCACAGTGGACCTGGGACCAATGTCAATGAAGGGGTGCTCCGTATTCCCCAATCCCCAGCATTACTAGGACCTCACCATCAGACAGTTTTGTGTCATAGGGGGCGGTCTCTGCAGTCAGTTTATTCTATAGCCCCATCCGACTGGGCAAGAATCGATTTGTAAACTCTTGTCTAAATTACGCCGAAATAAAGATAACATAAACATCTCACAAATTAAGAATTTCCTGCAAGACCTCCTGACGGTTTCTTTGTTTAAAGCGGTAAACGCTGCCATTATCCTTACCTTCAGTTCATTTTTAGTGTTGTTCTGAGTTTTGTTGGCCGCTCGTTCTACCGCACCCCACATAAGAAAATTATAATCAGGGGAGTAACACAGCCAGATTTTAGGGATGATGCAGTCGCAGAAATTTTGTCAAAGTCAGCACTGGATTCTCCTGTTCTTTTGATAGACATAGGTTCTCATGGCGGCCATCCTCTCGATCCACAACAACAATACCTAGTCCAGGCTTTTTATGGAGGCCATGTGGAAAAATAAATGGTGGCATAAAGTTACAACTGCTAATGACCACTCCAAACAACGTGAACTGAATATTTGGTTTTCGTCTACATGAATATGAATCTCTACCCAGATTCACACCCATCACTCTCAAATTTTCGTATTGGATCTTCCGCAAGGAATATCAAACAGTACAATATGTTTCTCCCCAAGTTTTAGAGGACTGAATACTGCTGCTTTCCTCACAGATAGTGGCCAATCGACTTTAGACTCCTTCAGAGCAGACAAAACAAGAAATATAAAGTGCAGGCGCAAAATCATGATTTAAATGACGACAATTTATCAATAACTCCCAATATATATATATATATATATATATATATATATATATATATACTGTCATCCACAGAGTGATTATTTCGTTGAATCACAAATCTTCAATGTGGCGAGACACGTGAAATGCTTCAAGTTGGGATAAAAACTCGGCTGATTTTACAACAGTCGGATGTCTTACTGTATCATAGCCAGATACGGCTATGTGCGAAATGTACATTGAACGTTCATAACCACATATAGAAAACTTAGAACATAGGATCTCGAAATACGAAAAAACACTTAACGACTTCTCAGTTCAGGTACGAACCTTTTATTACCTATGAGTTTAAAGGTTCTTCAACATAAGGAGAGAGACACAATCTTTCTATGCTGTCTTTTTCATCTACCCACCCCCATCCATGCGGCATCCATTCGTCTAGCCTCGGCGAGCCAGCGAAAGCCAACTGTCTTGTTTGGTATCTAGTTTCAACTCTCTAACTTTCTTCGAAATCCCCAAAATCTTCCATGCACTTCCGGTGCGTGACGTCACCCGCACTTTGTAACCCTGTTTCCCATCTCGGCATATTGTGACATCTCTGAGTGACACGTCTGCCCCGCGCGCGCGTGTGTTAATACCTACATCAATGTTGCACCTAAGTAACCCATGTGCTGAGCCGAAAGGTTCTCAGCCTAACTAAACCCAAAGGCTACGAAAGGTTCTCAGCCTAACTAAACCCAAAGGCTACCAAAGTGCTAAATTCATCAGAAGGGCTTTGTATTTACGCATATGTGGCAGTCGGTAATTTTCTAAAAGATAAATCTTTTTTTTTCCTTCCTTTCCCTCTGTTCATTTGTTTTTGACTCCACTTCCTTAACCTTTTATTCTTTTTTTATTTATGTTTAGGTTTGTTATTTTGGATCAACTATTAGTAGAAGTGTCTTAAAAACGATAAAAGTGAATATGGATAAAAAAAAATTAATGAAAACTAATTTGAATAAAGGGTCTTTAAACTTTTAACATTAATTTGACTAAATAAGGAGATAAGTTAAGATAAAAACTGGGTCTATGTTTATAAGTAATGTCATTAGAAAAATGCTAGATTCAGCAATTTTTCACTGTTTTTGTTGTGTATATTAAGTAACACTTTGGAATGTTTAAAGCTGAAATTTGTGATTAGTCTGTAAATTAGGTCTAATTGAATATAATTCAGAAGATACAGTATCACATTCTAATATTACCGTTATCGTGGTTTAAGATATATATATATATATATACACACACACATACACACACACATATATATATATATATATAGTAAGAAAACATAGTGACAGTAGTCGAGGGTGACCCGAAGGCTTCTTTTTCTATAGTTACTACACCGAGTTACTACTCCATTACCTGGATTGCTCCACTTTACCCCTTGATCCGTAATTTATAATGGTGAGTGTTAAGCAAGGCAGCATCAAGTCTATTTTTTGAGACTTTATGACTCGACCTGGGATTGAACCCCGGTCTTCGGGACCATTGTCAAAAAAATGTCACGTTTACCGTTGGCAAATAAAAAAAAATCATCCTCTGAATACCTTTTTTTAGAATATTTGTATAGTTACATATTTCTTATCTACGAAAGCTCTGCACGGACACATGATGATATCTAGAGGACCTGCCTGGAGGGATGGATGATAGAGATGAATATTTGGTTTAGTTTTATGGCATATCAATTATTGTAGGTTATTTAATGCCAAATCCTGATTACACTTAGATATATATAATTTGTAAACATAAATCAACAAAGTTAATGGTTCCAAGTATTGCCATGTATAACTAACAATTCATTTAAACATCAGTCATTTGTTTACACAGTTAAATGATCAAACAGTTGTATTGAAAGCAATTCAGCTTGGCTAAAGTCATTTGTTTGCACACAGTTTAAATGTCAGAGAGTTCTATTGGACCTTTAAATTGGATACTATCAGGTGCTAACACGCCGGGTCTGAGTAGATCTGAGTAGATCTGAGAGCAATGGGTGTGAATGGGTACTCCGCATTCCCCAAGGCTCCAGTATTTCTGGAACTTTACTATCAGATTGTTTAGTGTCAAGACACTCATTTGGGGGTGGTCTTACCCCTCTTAAAAGATGCTGTCAATGTATTCTACGGCCCCAACTGACTGGGCTGGACATGTCCAGGGTATAACATTAAACTGCATATACTGATAAGGCTCTAGTTTTTGGAGATATGTGGGGTGTGAAATACCGCTTGATTTCCATTCCTTCATAATCTGCTCTGAAGTTGTAAGGGTTCCGCCTATTGTTCAAATAGATGTGTTTTAAAAATCATTCGTATTAGATAGGAATACTTGAAACCATATAATCCTGAGCAAATTATTTGTTGTAGATATGAATTTTGGGTTTAGTTTAGTTTGGTTTGTTTATATGGCATATCAACCATTGTAGGTTATTTAACGCCAAATCCGGTTTATCATATTTACCCAACCCCTCCGCTCGGGCAGGATATGACACAAGGTCAATTTTTAAGCGGAGTTTAACAGGTTTTAATTCAGAGGTTTTTTTTGTCCTAGACTAGTTTCCTCACCAAATCGGAAGAACTCATTCTGCCCCACTATTTACCCATAGCTGGAGGGAGAATAATTGGATTCATACCTTTTCCAAGGGTATTAGTGCTATGTGAAATGCATTCAGTCTGGTCCAGGAGTTAAACTCGTCTCGCCGTGTCCATTTCCTACGACGATAACCATTACACCAAGGGTACCTTCCTATCTAATACGAATGATTTTTAAAACACATCAATTTGAAATATAGGTGGAACTCTTACAGCTTCAGAGTAGATTTTAGAGGAAAGGAAATCAAGGGGTATTTCACACTCCACATATCTCCAAAACTAAAGCCTCATCAATAAATGCAGTTTAATGCCATACCCTGGACATGTCCAGCCCAGTTGGCTGGGGCAGTAGAATACACCGACACCAAATCCTGTTTATACATATATACTGAATATATGATTTGTCACCACATTTTGTAGATTACATCCTTAAACGACCCTGGCCTCTTTTTTGGACACAGTTTAATGGTTTAGAGTTTTATTATATAACAGTCACAATTTAACATGTCCTTTGAACACATTTTTTTTTCTATTTTACTCATAGATAGGACCCTATCAAGTGCTACCCCTCCGTGTCAAAATGGACCTGGATGCAGTGGAAATGAAGGAGTACTCCACATTCCCCAAAGCTCCCACATTATAGAAGCCTCACCATCAGATTTTTAATTTCATATACAGAGCACTCGTAAGTGGGGGATTCTTACCCCTCTGAAGAGATGCAGTCGGTGTATTCTACAGCCCCAGCCGACTAGGTTGATCATCAAAATAGGTTTTTGATCTCTAGTTAATATGCAAACTATATTTGGTTTGGTTTAGCTTGGCTTGATAAATGGTACATCAACCTATTATGGGTTATTTGATGCAGAAATTTGATTAATTTCAAATTTTTTATTATAATCAAACAATTTATATTTTCAGAGTTCCATTGTAATCATCCATTGTAAATCGCACTTATAGATAGGCATTAATTGGCACGCATTTATATGGTTTTAAGTATTCCAATCCAATACAAATAATTTGAAAACAGCGCTATTTGATCAACAGATGGGACTTAGAGGCTTCCATCCCGGATTAGATGTGACCTGTGAGTGATGGCAATGAAAGGGGTACTCCACACTCCCAAGAGCTCTTGAACTGAAGCCACACTTTCACATGTAGTTTCATGTTATGTTCATGACATTTGCATTTTTTCAGAATGGTGGGGTTCCTACCCCTCTGCAGAGATGCAGTCAGTGTATTCTACTGCCCCAGCTGACAGGTTTTATGAATTCTTTGTTTGATATAAGTGTAAAAACTGCTGTGAAGCAACTCCACTTCTACGCATAAAATAAACCAGTATATGTTGACATGCCGTTAAAATCAATCAATCATTTAATGTCTTTGTTGAATTTTCCTGTGGGATGTAAATAAATTGACAAATAGATTTTCATTTTATTTGCGTGATTCTATATTCAGATCGGCTCTTATAGTGTCAGGCGTGGAGTTTGACAGTCATTTTGAGGAGAATCTATTCTTTTTTAAATACATATTATGGCAGCTCTCAAGAACTAAAAGTCACGTGGGTGTAGAACAATGAAAATAGCAGTGAATGTTTTATACAATATCTCAAAAGTAACTCCTTGAAAACTTAAGAAATAACTGTCTTTCGTTACACGATAACTTTTAGCCTATGAGCGCACAGATTCCTACAAAACTTCATCTCTTCATGGTGTGCTTAGATTTCATTACCGAAAGGTTGATCGTTGACCCCACGTCTATCAGTCACAATTTCTACTAATGTTGAACTTAGGGTCAAACAACTTAACGATCATTAGAAATTCAGAGGTGTTTTTATGAAAATATTAGTGGCTGAATAGAAATGTATCCCATGTAATGTAATTGACCGGCTCATCGAAAACTGAAATTGAAAAAAAAATGATTTAAAAAGCAAACAGTCTCTGAACGGCTAGACCAAAGCCCTTTTTGAAGTTAGAACTGACTTGGGAAAACTGTAAGTTCAAAAAATCTTATACGCATGTGTGGAATCGGTGGAAGAGGATGTTTCTACCGCCGATACCAGGCGGAAGGGATGGGACTACTCGTGTATTTTGGGCAGTTGACGGCGGGGAGAGATGTGATTGAACATCTGCTATGAACATGTAAGGTGACGAAAGTTTATGTGCTTCAATGTTTTGGAGTGTGCGCTTCAAGGGGAGCCTTAGACTAGACGCAACCTAGCTGACCACCATGTTAGAAATGCAGCATAAATCAAGGAAGAAAATTAAAGGTATTTGTCTGCTCTCTCTTTCTCATCATTATATGTTGCTTCTCTTTGTCTAGCTAACGCGGTCGTCTCGGTTTCCATACTCTCTTTCTTTGTCCCGGCGACTACCCACAAGTAACAGTAATCAATAAACCTTTGGGTAGTGTTACAACCTGGAGTCTCGTTGGGATCACCATAACCGAGACGTAACGAGAAAGATAAAAAAAAATAATTTGCGAGATTCCCAAGGTTCGATATGTAAAACGTAAAAGACCAAAGGGAATGGAGATTCTCCAAATTGAGATGCCGGTAAACACAGTGAAGAATTGACAATAGGCAGACACAGAACGGCAGAAGACAAATAGAAAGTTTAACGAAATAATTTATTCGGGAATATACGTGAAATTGAGTGAAAGAAAAGAAACAAAAAGAATATTGTTATGAGGATGAATGAATAATGACTGGGTACATACTAGTACTTGAGACAAAGTATGAACATTTGCAATAATAGCAATCAGTAAAATGACCAAGAAATGAAACAGAACTTACAAACTATATTATGGGCTAAAGTCTTCGTTTCTGAATAAATATTGTCTCTTGTTTAGTTCTCTCTTGTTTTTCTTTTCTTCTTCTGTAGTAGGCCGGGTTGACGTTACAAAGTCTTCGGGTTCATTAGACGAGTGCTCTGATTTGGTAATTTGTCGACATCATACTTCAAATTTCTTTCTTCTAATTTGGCAAGTGAATTTTCTCTTCTTTCTTAAATCACGGAGAATCTGACACTTGTTAACACGTTCAAAACAAAGCGACTACTGACTTTTCTTCGTATAAACGCCCGAAAAATAAAGGTAGTTTCTGGGGTTAGATCACGCGATGAGGTTACGGTGGGTGGCTGTATGTCAACGGTTTAAACTCTTGACAGGTCATCTGAACTTTTAGAGTGCAGCGTTTCCCTGACTCCTAATCTCAAAGTCAGACAGGGTGTGTGGACAGGAAGGATATTTTTGTATGGGCTGATTGCCTTCTGGGTAAAAATGAAATGAATCAACAAATTGCATTTTTGGAAAGAATACGATTCTTAGTTTTACTTCCTTCTGCTTTATACTTCGTCTCAAATATTTAAGATATCAAATTTTCTAAAATCTATAAGGCTTTAATTTTACTTTTATTTAAAATAAATTCCGCATATGTAAGAGTTGTTAAACAGTTTCTTGCGTTCTTCAACTTTTACCACGGCAGGGTAAAAATTCTCTTTTGTACAGCAACGGTATACACACACACCTATTTCTCTCTCTCTCTCTATATATATATATACACACACACACACACACATACATATATATATGTGTGTGTGTGTGTGTGTGTGTATGTGTGTATTTGCGAGTGTGTGTATCCCCTGATATATAAGTCACGTATGTCTCTTCACACATAAATCGATATGCCTATGTTGTAATTTTGAATTCACAAATCAGACAATGTAACACATATACGTAAATATTGATGGATTTATCAATACAATTCTATTACCTTCCAGTCAATGGTATTTACATTGGCTCTCTGCTTTTAATATCTCTTTTATATCCAAGAGCGCATGCATTCGGCTGTCGTGTGTTTCAATCTACGAGGACACACATAAAATATACACACGTGCATCCAAGCATGTAGACGTAGATATAATGGTATCAGGTGTAGATTTATATTTTTGCTTTTCATATCAATAATGAAAAATAATGTAAATGTGAAATACAAAAAGATAAGAAAATTAAAAAAGACATTGGCATCATAATATTCCAATAATTAAATGAGTAAATGATAAATAATAATTTAAAAAAGTTAAGAAAAATGTATGTGTTGTGTTTTAAAATGTATGTGTTGTGTTTTAATATTGATGGATTTATCAATACAATTCTATTACCTTCCAGTCAATGGTATTTACATTGGCTCTCTGCTTTTAATATCTCCTTTATATCCAAGAATTAATAGCAATAACTCACGTTACTATTTAATTTTATATATGTTACATTCTTAATTTATATTTCAATTTTGTTTTGTTTATATTTCAAGAATCTATAAAGAAAATTGAATGCATAAAAATCTTTGAGGCTATGAGATACAAAAGTAATCCTGAATCTCGGATCCCGGCCAAAAGTCCATATCAAGTGTTAACTAACAAGAAAAAAACAAACTAGTTATCTATGGGTTTTCACAGTTCCAGTGGACGATGCAGTATTAATAAAAGAAAGCGAAACGATATATAAATACCTAGATATTGCCAGAGAGTTGAAAAAGATGTGGCGCATGAAGGTGACGGTGATACTAGTTGTAGTAGGAGCGCTAGGAAGAATCTCCAAGGGCTTGGAAGAAAAGCTAGTGGAATAGAAGATCAGAGGAAGGATCGAGACCGTAAAGTCCATATCATTGTTATGAATACTCTGAAGAAAATTTAAGAGCCGAGGAAACGTGCTGTCATTCAGACTCCATTGAAAGACCACCAGCTCATGCTACTGTTCAAAACTCATGAGCTTGCCTCGATTTTCTTTCTCATATATGTTCCTTTCTTTTCCTCTGGCCTGTGGTCGATTAGTAAATCCTGTGAGGTCACAATTTGTTGTTGTATAGCCGTAATACAAATACAAGCGGAAACACAATCAAACATAATTTACGAACTTCAATGAACGAACGAACACACTTCTTTAAAAACATATCTCTCACACTTTATTCTCGAAAGGTTTAATGTTTCTGTGGTTTGTGAGAGATGGGTGCAGAGACATATACTCAGAGAGAGGACTTCTTTTTCCCGTATCTTCTTCCAGGAGCCAACGCTTGCACGTTCGTCAGAGACGCCTCTGATTGGCTGCGTGTCCCTCGCTCGACCGCGATTCTCTGCATTCGGTCCAAATCTGACCACGTGGTGCTCATCTCATGGTCTCCTTCCGGTTACACACCTGTTCGACCTGAATGCCAAGATCGTGCTGTCCTATTTACTAATCACAACGTGACAGCTTGTCAAAGCACAGGGGGTCTCTAGGAACGAACCGAAAATCCATGGCATATGTTATTTAACATTATTACTAAAAACATTCAACCGGAATTTCGAATTATATTAACCCCAAGAGATGATAAGGGAAAAGAGGACCCGCCATTCAGTATAAGGGTCCTATCGTAAGTTTACTATGGGATATTATTAGTTATTTGAAGCTGTATGTAAATACAGGGATATTATTAAAGATAAATAATTAATTGAAATCATATAATTATTAATATTAGATAAGAATAATTGAAACTATACATCTGTATGCAGTTTATTTGTACAAGATGAGAACTCTTTATATTATATAACTGCGAGGAAAAAAAACCCTCTTCAGAAACAGAAAATGTAAATATGAATAATGAATGCAATTCTCTAACCTCAAGGCATAAAATAACCCTAGATGCCGTAAAAATCAATCTGTCAATCAATCAAGATTAGCTCAAACTTTATTTCTTGGCAATGTGTTTTGTTGCCCTAATTAGATGAGATTATCAAAGTTATTGCTGAGGACTTAAGTCTGAGGCACTCAGTGACAATCATATTCACAATGAAATATTATTAACCTCCATGATAAGCTAATTACCCATTATCTCATTGCAGGGTGTGCAATTGTAACACCATTAGGGTTATTTAAACAGCTTACCGGTCCATTGGCCTAGTTGTTAGAGTGTTAGCGAATGGCCTGGATGACTGGGGTTTAATCCCGGGTCGACTCATACCAAAGACTCAAAAAATGCTACTTGATACCTCCTTGATTAACACTTAGAATTATTAGGTATGGATCAAGGGTAAAGTGTAACAATCGGTGTAGTAGCTATGGTAAAGGGAGCCTTCGGATCACCTTCGACTATCGTCGCCAACTTTATTTTTTTTAATCAGCTTAGTCTGGCAAAAGGACATATAAGTGGGCATCCCAGTGAAGAGGGAACTATATATTCATTTAAATAAGAATTGTTGACCCATTAAACCAAATCAGGAACTTCAACTTAATTTTATTCTTATCATTTCCTCAGCTTAGTTTGACTGAAGGCCATGTGCATCTAGTGAAAAATAAATTCACTAACATCAGTCTCCTAATCTTACACCACGCCAGACACTCATTATACTATTTTAGTCATTCACAAAACTTAGAGTGTGTCAGATGAGACATGAATGCTGAGATTCATTGAGGATCAAAATCAATACCCAGCTATAATGCCAAATTGACCAACGAGTTAATCTCAAAATGCAACACGTAGCTTAACTATTATGAGAGTTACATAAATCAAAGTTATAAAATTATTGTATTTCTTTTATCTACTTTGATTCTTATTCGAAAGTCGGCTGGTGCTGTAGAATACACCGACTGCATCTTTGTAGAAGAGTAAGACCTCCACCAACGAGTGTCCCGTGGCCCGGACGTCTTGGGCTGTAGAATACACGGACTGCATCTTTGCAGGGGGTGGGTAAAACTTCCACCAACGAGTGTCCCTCATATGACATCAAACAATCTGATGGTGAGGCTCCAGTAATGCTGGAGATTTGGAAAATGCAGAGTACCTCTTCATCATAATCTCTTCCAGATCTGGCTCGGGAGCATTTGATAGGGTCCAATCTCTGGGTCAAATAGGACAGTTTGACATTTCGAGGGTAAGTTCGGCTTACCTAGAAAATCAGCATTCGAAATGTTGACATTTTTTTACCTAGGTTCGGAACCGAATCACTAGCTTCGATGATAAATTTGTTTGATTTGATTGAGTTTTATGGTATATCAACCATTGTAGGTTTGGTTTGGCTTCTTTCTTTAATGGCATATCAACCTTTGTAGGTTATTTAATGCCAAAGCCATTCTCCTAGATCAGTAGAGGTACTATTTAACCCATAGCTGGGAGGATAAGGGTATTTGCCCGAAAGTGAAGGTACTAGCGCGACTGGAGTACGAACCCGCTTACTACAATTTCGCAGCCCATCGCTTTAACCATTACCCCACGAGGACACACCCTCAACTTTTGTAGGATATTTAACACCAGATCTATTTTTATGTAAATAATCAGTTCTATATCAAACAATTGAGTTTAGCATGAGTACACAGTTTAATTGTCAAAAACATTTCTATTTCAAACTATTCAGTTTATTCAAACAGTTCTAATTCAGTTTAGCGTTAGTACAGATTTTATTTTCACAGTAAAATGTCAAAACAGTTCTATATATAACAATTCAGTTTAGTGTAAGTACAGTTTCAAAGTCAAAACAGTCCAATTTCAAACAATTCAGTTTAGCATAAGCTCGCAGTTTAAATGTAAGTAAAGTTTAATTGAGAAAAACATTTCTATTTCAAGCTATTCAATTTTGTCAAGCAGTTCTAATTCAGCTTAATAAAAGTACAGATTTTTTTACACACAGTTAAATGCCAAAACAGTTCTATAATAAACAAATCAGTTTAGTGTAAGTAAGATGTCTATATCAAAAACAGTTCCATTTCAAGTAATTCAGTTAAGC
>CAUZXS010000577.1:0-40000 GCA_963585895.1 Sepioteuthis lessoniana
CACACACATATATATATATAACACACACACACATATATGTAACACATACACACACACACACATATATATATAACACACACACACACATATATATAACACACACACACACATATATATATAACACACACACACACACACATATATATATAACACACACACACACATATATATATAACACACACACACACACACACATATATAACACACACACACACACACATATATATATATAACACACACACACACACACACACACATATATATATATAACACACACATATATATATATAACACACACACACACACACACATATATATATATATAACACACACACACACACACAAGAATTTTAGTTACACACACAGCTTTAAATGTATCTATGTTACAGTTCATAGCCTTGAATTTCAAAAGGGTTGAACCACAATGAAACTAACTGCCTTGACCTCAAAATCCACTTCTATTAACATTAAACAGCCATATGGAAACCTTTCCTTTTCAAAATACAAAGAATAAACATTCTTATATTTGAATAACTTTGTTAGGAATTTCCATAAGAAATATCAGGTCACTCATTCATGATGCAAAAGCAGTTTATATTGTTGCTTACAATACTATTGTTGAAATCTGAGAAAAACAATATGTTGGTCTTCCATATACGATGAACAAGAGAAGAAGGTGCAGTAGGCAACTTACAAACAAACAAAATGGTTGTTGTCCATTGGAATAAATTGTTATTGAAACATTCCCATTTTCAAAATTCAATTCCTTCAACTATCATGAATTGATGAATTCTTCATTTAATTTTAGGTTTCTATAAATATTAAAAAAGAAATATTGATAAAACATTTTCTTTCAATTCATTTGCAATTTCTATTTCAAAAATAATACTATCTGTATTCATATTTTTTTTTGTAAATTACAACAGACAAAAAGTTCATAGGCTAACCAAGATACTTTCATGGAATGTGACCAAAATGTGGTTTATTTTTCAACATAGTTTCCCTTGTGGTCCAAACACTTTTTACTACAGTACTTCAATCCTCATCAACTTTTGGGTGAAGATACATCCACTAGTACATATATATCTCATGGCAAATATGATCACATGGTTAAACGCATGTTTAAGTATTTGTATATATCTGTGTAAAGTTGGATGTGTATATGTTTATGAGTGCATATCACATTAGACATATCTGCACAAGTATACATGTGGTGATTTCAGAAAACTTTGGAAATGATAATAGAGTTTGAAAGGAATTATTTTTAAAGACCTATGTTGAACATAGCCCTGTGGTGCCAGAGCACAGACAGAGGCCAGAAGATCAAAGGCTGGATATTTTTTAAGTACCTTGTGCTGTTTGGTCTAACCTCACAGGAGAGGCAGGTGTGAGATATATCTATATATATATATATATATATATACATACATACATACATACACACACACACACACTTGGCCTCTCGCCATGTTTGGTTGTTGCTGTGAAGTTCTGCTGAATAAAGCCTTTTGATAAGGTCTTTCTTCTTCATTACACTACACATATACCTTCCTACATTGAGCAAGTTGTGTCCTTCAAAATCTTGTTTGTATTCTTTTCATTTCTATTTGTGAGGTTGTCTCTGGACTTTGTGCCTTTTAATCCACATCTGCAACTTTATGTTGGGCCAATGATGTCACTAAGCAGAAAAGTATGCATGATACACTGCAAGACATCTTTTGTATCCATGATTTTTGCAAACTTGTGCACTTGCAAGTTAACCTCAAAGATACGTGGTGTCTTCAATGTGTTTCCAGACTTTTTGTACAGGCATTTAGAATTGTCGTAGACTTTTGAAAATTCAGTATGTTATTGCTATACGTCTTATGAGATGAATGACCAATTTTTATGATTTCAGGTCCAGACCTTGCTCCCTGTGACTTTTGGTTATTCCCGAAGCTCAGAGGCTGTCGTTATGAGACAATTGAGGAGACGAAAGAAGCTGTGATGAGAGGGCTTCCATGGGGCCTTCTAGAAGTTTTTGGAACAGTACAACAAGTGCATTGCAGCTGGAGGAGATTACTTCAAAGGGGACAAGAGTTTTATGTGTGTACTATCAATAAAAGTGCCCATACGAAAAAAAGTCTGGAAACTTATTTAGTGATCCCCGTACATGATAAATTATTAAATGGTTTCAAGCATTACTATAATTCAATTTAATATCCATCAATTTGTTGGTAGACAGTTAAATGGTTTCAAGTAAAGTAGATGATTAAACAGATCCATCGATGGCATTCTAACAGGTACTATCACTCCGGGTCAGAATGGACCTAGAAATAATGGCAATGAAGAGGTACTCCACATTTCCAAAAGCTGCAGGACTTGAGTCTCACCATCGGATGGTTTAGTATCATATCAAGGACACTAGTTAAGTGGAGGGGGGTGTCTTACCCCTCTGCAGACACACAGTCAGAATATTCAACAACCCCAGCTGACAAGGCTAATAACAAATTGGATCTCCAACAGATCTATGCAACTCAACTATTGCACTCAAATACCATAGATTTGTGGCAAGGTGGTTGCTAACCTGAAGATGCTACAGTTCAGGAAAGCATGACCATTCTTGACACCCAAAACAGTTTTTTAGTGCAAGTTTCCTTGATTGATTATTTGAAGAATATTTTTCATGCAAGAGTAACTAATTTTTAACGTTTTTCTATTAAATATTTTATGCAGTTTATCATATTTAAAATGCTTATCTATTAGCTTCAAAAAATTTAGCTCTAGTATACTAAAGATTATAAGAGCTTTTAAACTTTTAGGTTTCAAAATAGAAGTATCATCAAACAATAAGATAGTCAATTTCCTAGATGTAACTCTAGACCTTTCAAACAACACCTATAAACCGTTTATAAAAACAGATCAGTCCCCTTTATATATTAACATTAACTCAAACCATCCTAAGACAATAATTAAACAAGTCCCAAAAGCTGTAAATTTGAGAATAAGAAATCTATCAGCAAATGAGAAAATATTCTGAGAGAGTAGTAAAATATATATTGATGCACTAAAAAGTAGCGGGTATAAGGAAAACTTTACCTATAAAGAAGAGAATATGCCTAATGATAGTAATAAAGAAATAAATAAGGAAAATAGACGTAAAAATAGAAAAAGAAAAATTATATGGTTTAACCCCCCATTTTGTAGGCTAGCTAGTATAAATGTAGAAAAATATTTTTTGAAGCTAATAGATAAGCATTTTAAACATGATAATAAACTGCATAAAATATTTAATAGAAAAACATTAAAAATTAGTTACACTTGCACAAAAAATATTTTTCAAATAATCAATAGTCATAATAAAAGATATAATTAAGGACTTTCAAATAATAACGGTATAAAAAAAAGAATGTAATTGTAAATCTCAAAACAATTGTCCTATGAATGGATTATGTAACTTAGATAATGTAGTATATCAAGGAATAATTTACCCAAAAGTGAATATAACGGATAGAAGAACTTATATCGGAATTTCCTCCATGAAATGGAAAGAGAGGTATGCAAATCACAAATATTCTTTCTCCCATGAACATCTAAAACACCAAACAGCACTATCTAAGCAATTCTGGAGATGGAAAAATAAAGGGTTAACCCCTGAGATTCAATGGTCTATATTGAAAGAGTCAAATACTCCAAAAAGTTTTGACGGTAGATGCAACCTGTGCTTAGAAGAAAAAAATTACAAATAATGACTTATTCAGTGCCTGAAAAGTTATTAAATAAGAGATGTGAATTAATAGCAAGATGTAGACATAAGGCTAAATTTAAACTATAGACTAATTATCTTAAAAAAAAGTTGTCCCTAAACAAAAAAAAAAAAAAAAAAAACAGAAATAAATTGAGAAATAAGGTAAATGAACTAAAATAAAATAAAAGCAAAATAAAGAAAAGAAAAAATGTATCTGATATACGTACACGAAAAAAAAAAGAAAAAAAAAAAAAAATAGGTAACTGAGAAAATAGACTCGAAATTAATATAAGTATTAATATTTCCCTTACAAAAAAATTATTATATAAATAAAACACTAAAAAGGTTAATAATCGAACTTAAAAAAGGAAAATAAAAAAAAGTTAAATTACCATAATTCCAACCGACGGGAAAAATAAAAATAAAATAAACAAATAAAAAAAACGGAAGTTAAAAAAAAACGAGGAGATAACTCTTCACCCCTCTTCCTCTCCCATGTCTATTCTGATTTATTTTATCCATAAGATCTGAAAAAGTCCTGTTATATTTTTCTTCGTGTTTTTGGTTTACATCAGAAACACAAAACAGGATGGAAATAAATTTATAATCCTAAAGTAACCAGTTTTTGGTTTTTTCTTAAAAAGAAAGTATAAGCAAAATAAAATGTGTTTTTCAGAAAATTTTTTCCATATATGTAAACTATATTGTTTTAATCGATTCATACCATAAGTATTTCAATCTCACAGAAATATTTGTTTTTAGATTAACTGAAATGGCAGCAAATCAAACAGTACTCCAGATTTGAACAGAGATCTGTCAAATATTTTGGTGATAGTAAACTGCAAACCATAAGAAATTTACAAAAGAATATGTGAGATGTAGAGTAGCAGGTTTTAGTTAAAATAATGTTTACAAATGGGCTAAATTGTTTAAAGAAGGTTAAAATAGTATTCAAGATAAAGACAGGCTAGGTAAGCCAACAATTGTGAGCACATCTGAAATGGTGGATTCATTTTGGCTAACCAAAGAATTACAATAAAGGACATTTTTAAACAAGGAATTTCCATGATTACAGTATAAAAAATTATGCCTGATGACCTTGTCTTTTCTGAGGTCAGTTGTCTTTAGGTTTAATACAGCGGCAATAAAAAGTAGAAATTATCAGTTTGGTTGCAAACAGCTGCCACATCTTCCTTACAGTCCAGATTTAGGCCCCCTCAGATATCCACTTGTTTGGTCCCCTCAAAGAATTTTTGCATCAAAGTTTTTAAGTACTGAGATATCTAACATTGTTTTATTTGTACACAGTTAAATGGCTTCAAATATCAATATCTAACACAAATAATTCTATTCAACATTGCTCATTCATTTGCACACAGATAAATGGTTTTAAGTATTGCTATTTAACAAAACAATTCACTTTAATATCAGTCATTTGTTTGCACATAGCTAAATGGTTAAACAGTTATATTTGAGCCATAGATGGGAACCAAACAAATACTCTCACTCCAGGGTAGAATAGACCTGGGAATAATGGCAATGAAGAGGTTCCTCAAAACTATAGGACTGAGGCCTTACCATCAGACACTCATTGAGGGTGGGGTTCCCGTCTGCAGAGATACAGTCAGCATATTCTAAAGCCCCAGCTGACTTGGTTGTTTGAGGGCAAATGATGATGAATTAAAAAAAAAATTTAAAAAATAAAAAAAAAATGCACATTCCTATCTGATTTGCATATGATGTCATTTAAATCTATATTAATTCATTTTGCCAATGAAACATCTAGAATTTTCTAATTTTTTAAAATCCAAATCCTAGAGAATGTCTCTAGAATCTCTATATCATACCGAGACGAAAAGAAAGTTTCATTTTAATAAGTAATCACTATTCTGAATAATATTTGCCATGGAACCATTGAATTTTTCACTATTTCATTTGAAAAACTTCTTTGCACTAGCCAAATAAAAAAAAGTTCAAATTAGCATTCGTTTCATATTGGAAACTTGTAGAGAAAAAAGTAATTCCCAAAAATTCAAATTTTTAAAACTTCTTTACCAACGAGACATTCTAATAAGTAAAATTTCTTTTTTCTTATTTCTCTCTCTCTCTCTCACCATTTTTTGGGTGTGGTTTAGGAGTGGAGGTAGGGAACCAAGTGACTATTCCAGAGATTTCCAAACAATCTGTAACCATTTTCTATGTTTAAGAAAAGCTTTATTTTAATAAGTAATTAATATTTTGAATAGAATTATTTCTTGAATGAAGAAAAATTATTCCTGGAACCATTGAAAATTTTTCTTCATTCAAAAAATGATTTTTTTCTTTTTATCAACCCAATAAAAAATGCTCTACATCATCTTTTTTTAATTTGGAAAAAAAAAAAAAAAAAAAAAACGCCATTTATAAGTAAATCTTTCTAGCTATATTGAATCTAAAACCATGAAAAATCTATTTACTCAAAAAGCAATTCAAGTTAATGTTCTTCTATAAAACTACTAGGGCGAGTCAAAAGTTTCGCAATATTTTGGCACATGCTAATTTGCTGTTTGCATATGTGACCAAAGCAGTTCAGGTTGTAAAGAGTAAGCACTGTAATTTACAGTATCACAGTAATTGGTGCACAGATACTTTGTGCATTGCTTCACAGTATGATTTAAAAGCGGCACGGATAAACGTGCAATATAAACTAATTTAGGTACTTATGCCATACAAGTTTGAACTGGGCCATAATGCTATGAAAGCAAAGCAATTTGTTTAACCAAATGGTTCAAGAAATTTCCCTTGAGTTGCAAAAACCTTAAATGATCAACAAAAGGTCAAGTAAGTGTAAAAGTGTGGAGTCATAATGGTAAATCCAGTGAGTAGCATGGAGAGTATCATCAAGTAAGTTTACCATCTCACAGTCTAGTGTCGTTCATCAAGATCTCTCCAAAAACATCCAGAATTGCTGAATTGTGCCTCACGTTACTAAAATATTGCAAAATTTAACTCACCTTAGTAGTTTTATACAACAACATTAACTTGAATTGTTTTTTTGAGTAGATAGATTTTTCAAAGATTTAGAATAAAATGGTGTTTTTGTTCAGGGGTTTTTTCTTGCAAATTTCTTGATTTCTCTTGAGATTTTTTTATTTTTAGATGTTAGCAGTTAGATTTCAATGATATTCTCTAAGATTTATCTATCAATGAAATAGCTGACTAAAAGTCATATACCATTTCGCCATTGTATTTATATTGAGAAGACCCGACCAATTCTGTTTTTGTTTTGTTTTTAAAAAAGATAAATGAATTTTGAATTTGACAAACTTCCTGAATAGAATTTCTTTTGAATGGAAACCAAGTAAAATTGTTACAAAGAAATAGGGACCATATCAACTCACTTGTTTGAAAAGCTGAAATTAATTTTTGACATTTGTTTGTCTGTAAGATAAGTTTTATCTCTAAAGATAATTCTCTTAGTATTTTCATATTTGAGAAAAAATATTTTTGTTCAGTTTCAGAAGTGGACAAATACAAAATCCTAAGTGTAAGAATGACAAAAAGTTAGTCATATTTTCTTTGAAACATTCATTAATAATTGTTTCATCTTAATTTCAATGGCTGGAAAAAAGTCACAATTTATGGTACCAAGGAAAGAAATTTTTTTTAAATTACAATTTGGAGTAGGGTTTGGTTTTATAAGTGACATGTTTGGTATACATGAAACCATTGTAGCAGATTTTTTAAACTACGATTATTACTATCAATAATTTCCATGGCAGGAGGCATAAAAATTATTTTTCACAAAATCCAAGTCTTGTAAATTCACAGCAGCACCAAGATCTGAGATTTCCACTATTCACACTGTCTTCAGAAATAGTAATTGTTATTTACTGAACAAAAAAATCTAAATCAAATTATCATTCCTGCTGAATATTACACTGACCAAGATTAAGAAAAACTTTCATTAATTTTTCATTTGTTGAAATCTCCCCCCCCCAACCATATACTCAACACAGCCTGTTGAATTTTCTATTAAAGACAGACCAAAAAGCAATGCTGACATTGCCCTTAGACCTGGATTCAGGCTGATGTCCAGAGTAGTTGTGATGAAAATCAACATTCAAATGAAAAAATAAAAATACAAGTAAAAATTTAATAATGGTTGATAAAAGCAACCAACTAGTTCCAGAACTCACTATGCTTTTAGGCATTCATTCTTCATTCACTTCTAAAAGAGAGTTGTGTTATTTAAAAGAGATAAGTTTTCAAAATTCATTTTCTCACCAGATTTAATAGAATAAGAATTTTCTTTAAAATTCTCTCTAATATTCAATGGACATTTTTAACTACTTAATTTTGCTTAAACAATATCATTCTTTTGTATTCATTTACCCAACCCTTTTGCCACAGGCAGGATGTGACACGGGTCAATGAAACTAGACAGCAATTACACAAGAATGTTGAGAGCAATATTCAACAAATCCTGGCAACAACACCCGACAAGACACCAACTATACGGCCACTTGCCTCCCATCATGAAAACTATACAAGTTAGATGAACCAGACATGCAGGACACTGCTGGAGAAGTAAGGACGAGCTCATAAGTGATGTACTCCAATGGACCCCCACATATGGCCAAGCAAAAGCAGGACAATCAGCTCAAACATACATACAGCAGCTATGTGAGGACACAGGATGTAACCCTGAAGACCTGCCAGAGGCGATGAATAATAGGGAGAAGTGGCAAGAGAGGGCCAAGGATATCTGTGCTGGCAGCACGACATGATGATGAAAGCTTGATTGAATTTAGAGTTTTCCTTCTCCTAGACTGGTTGCCTATCCAAGGCTCAAGAGCTCAGTATAATTGACTATTTTTTACCAATAGCTCGAGTGAGAAGAGCAGGATTTCTGCCTTTCCCAAGAGCATTAGCAAGAAGTGAAACACAGCTTTGTCTCGAATTTCAACTCCAGTTCCTATTATGATAACCGTGATGCTAAGTGTGCCTCCATTTTTCTGTATATAGTCATTAATTGTGACTAATTTCCTCATCTTCATTTTATAAAAATCTGCCACTGTTCATTTCAGCCTTCCTTTTAAAATGAGAAGGGTTAAGATGAAGTGGGGGGATAAGTGTCTACCAACTCAAATGTTAAACACATATTATTTCAGGTCAAAATTTGTCATTCCCAAATTCAACCAAAGTCTTAGAAAGACTGGAAAAGACATTGGTCAAAATCTTAAAGCAGGAAAAAAAATAGGTCAATTAAATCAACAAACCTCCAATGGTTACAAACATTTTTTTTCTTTTAGAAAGAGATTAAGTAGACATGCAGCTCTCTTTAAAAAGAAAAATCTGAATTTTTCCCCTCACAATTTACAAACCAACAAACTAATTCCTCACAGATCCTAAAATCTAATCAAGTAGAAATGTAACTTTCACAGTTCACCAATGAACACTGCTCAGATTTTGGGAATCAAATTTATCAAGAAAATAGTTAAATAATAACGGTAAATTGTTCTCCATCTTTTTTTATTTTTGCGAGCAAATAATTGATTTTGACACCATTTTGACTTTTTCTGTAACACACCCTCTCGAAAGTTATTTTCTTTCTACAAAATTTAATCAAAATCTATTCAGCCATCTTGGAGGAGGAGATCACCAATAAAATTCTCTCAAATATTTTAACTGTATATGCTCAATTTCTTAACCTAGATTCATTGCTCAGAATTTATAAATAAAAAAGGTTTTTCTTTTTACCTTTCTTGAGCTAAAATACTTGGGAAAGTCAAAAGTTTTGCCATGAATTAGTTTGCAACATTTATATCACGTAACCAAAGCATTTCAAGATATAGTCAATAGTATCATAACAGTGGATGTGCTGACACATTGTGCATTACTTCACTGCATGTGCAATGTGAAAGCTGCACAGATGAACATGCAACATAATCCAATTTGGGAATTTATATTTCACAAGTTTGAACTGGGCCATAATACCAACAAAGTGATCAAAAACATTTGTTGTACAAAAAAGCAGAAGTTACAGTTGATCACAGTATAATAAAGTTAAAGAAATTTTGTTCAAGTTGCAAGAACTTCAAGAATCAAGAAAGGTCAGGTAGGCCTAAAACTATGGATCCCAAGGCTATGCTCCAAGTTAGAGAGGTGAGCTCAGAGAGTATCAGACAGGGTCAGGTAGACCTAAAACTGTCCAGTGTGGTTCGTCACCTTCCCGACCTTGATGAAAGCATCCAGAGGAGCTGCTGAATTGGGCCTCACATTACCAAAATATTGCAAAACTTGTGACTCATCTTATTAGTTATTATTTTCAGTAGAAAATAATATTTAAAAAAAAGAATTAAATAAAATAAAGGCGAACTTGTGTTTGAAATAAAAGTTCTTAAAAATGTCAAAAGATTTTTTTTTAAATCAATATAAATCAAAAACAGAAGGATCAAATAGTCATAACCCATTTTTTTTTAATATTAATAAAAGATCAATTTTTGTTAGGATAATAAGGTTTAAAAAATAACAAATTTCAAAAAAATTTAAGGAAAAAAAAAAAAAAAAAAAAAATTTCCAAAGTGAATTTTTGTTTCAGAAATGAAAAAATTACTGATGACATTTTTCATAGAAATGGTGGTAGTAGTAGCTGCCATGATTGGGACAATATTGAAGCCAATTACTGAGGTGCATTATGAATAATTGGCTCAATCAGCTTAAATCAACCTTAACTAATTCAGTTGATTTTCTTTCAAAAAATATAAACCCTAACATTAGTTTTATTGTTTCCACTTTTCTCTCTCTCTCTCTCTCACACATTATATATATATATATATATATATATATACACACACACACATACACACACTAATGTAATTTGCAGTAATTATAAATAGTGTGTTCAATATCAGTGATAGAGCATATATATGTAAGTTAGAATATGGAAGACACAGGGTCGACAGTGTTTGGTAAATGTTGATTTCTCACCTATATGATTGTCAGGTCAGTTTGACGAATGTATAGGCGAGAAACCAACAGTTGCCAAGCACCATTAACTCTGCACTACACAAGCCAAACTCATAGATATGTATAACACAAAAATTAAAAATAACATATTGCAACTACTAGTTTCCTACTTCTGCAATCAGGCAAAACTAAATTCTAAAGAATTGCAAGTACTATTGGAGAGAAGTACATGGAAATTAAAACCCTATTCACCACAGCTAAAGTAACCATGAAATTTTTCAAAATCAGAAAATTCTGTTCTTTGAATTTGTTTTAACCATTTGGCAACAGGTGACCTGATGCAACTTAATCAAGATTTACTGACTGCTAACTTCATTGAAAAAAATAACTAGTTAAATACTAGTAAATAAATAGACTTTATTTTTTGACTTAAAAAAAATTGATTTGGGCACCTCATATAGTATAATGGTTATTGAGCTAGGCTAGCATACCATAACTAGTAAATCTGATCCTTACAAGGTGCCACTATAAATAAGGCCAAAGCTTAGGAAATACTGTATTTCCTGGCATATAAGGTGCACAGTTTATAAAAGGTATTTGAGAGACACACTGCAACCCTTTCAAGCTCAAAAGCAGTCAATTTCAAACATTAGTAGAAAACCCTCTAGACATGGGATGCTGCGTAATATTGGCATAGAATTAACTTAATGCTAAATATGTATCTTATATGCTGGGAAATGCAAAACTATTTATTTTACTTTAGATATTAAAAGAGTCAAAAATGACTAAAATGTAATGGAAGTAAAAAAGCAAAAAGAACTAATGTTACAATGTACTTTTCAAAATAATGTAAGGATAAAAAGATTTAATGTCACCAAAAAGCAAAATATTTCAATGTCATTCAGACAGACTTGTAGAGAGTTATAAATTATACCCATTTAGAAAAATATAACAAAAAGCTAGATTTCTTCTCTGTAGAGAGTATGCACCAAAAATAAATTAATTTCAAGGATATAATGACATTTAGAATGACTATATATATAATAAGACAATGAAATACAGGAAGGTTTTCAGAAATGAACAAGAAAAGTGTAGGAGATAAGTAAAAGAGTAATGAACAAAATGAAATTTGAATATCATTATCGGAAATTAGAAAAGAAAACAAAGATGTGGAAATACATGGAAGAGGGTAGAAGAATTGAAGAGAATTTAATTAAAAGAGGGAAAACAAGACGAGGAGAAAAAGAATGACACAAAGAATAGAACTAAGAGAAATATAAAAGAGGAAGAGATGGAAACCCAAAAAAATAATAAAGAAAGAGAAGGAGAAAAGGGAAGAAAAAGGAGAAATCAGAAAAGGACACAGAGAAAAAGTAGAATGAAAGAAGAAAAAAGGAAAAAAGAATGGAGGAACAGAAAAACTCGAGGGAGGAGAAGGAGGAAGCAGAAGAGAGGAGAAGGAGAGAGGAGAAGGAGGAAGCAGAAGAGAGGAGAAGGAGAGAGGAGAAGGAGGAAGCAGAAGAGAGGAGAAGGAGGAAGCAGAAGAGAGGAGAAGGAGAGAGGAGAAGGAGGAAGCAGAAGAGAGGAGAAGGAGGAAGCAGAAGAGAGGAGAAGGAGGAAGCAGAAGAGAGGAGAAGGAGGAAGCAGAAGAGAGGAGAAGGAGGAAGCAGAAGAGAGGAGAAGGAGGAAGCAGAAGAGAGGAGAAGGAGGAAGCAGAAGAGAGGAGAAGGAGGAAGCAGAAGAGAGGAGAAGGAGGAAGCAGAAGAGAGGAGAAGGAGGAAGCAGAAGAGAGGAGAAGGAGGAAGCAGAAGAGAGGAGAAGGAGGAAGCAGAAGAGAGGAGAAGGAGGAAGCAGAAGAGAGGAAAGAGAAGAAGCAGAAGAGAGGAGAAGGAGAATGAAAAGGATAATACAAAAAAGAACCAAGAGAAGAATAAAGGAAGAGAAGGAGGAAGAGGAGAATAAAAAAGGAAGATTAAAAAAAGCAAAAATTTAATGGAGGCACCCAGTGAAGATAAGTGAAGATAAGAAACAAATAGAGTTAAAGTAGAAGCAAGAGAGATATAGCAAAAAAATAAAACAAAAAGAAAAAAAAACTATGTCAATGAGCCCTTCATATTTGATATTTAACATAACTCTGTGGTTCATAATCTGGGAAACTGCTAAAGAAAACTAATTTTAACTGCTAATAAAAAAAAATTAAATTTCTACTATAGGAATTATGCCTAATGCATCTGAAAAGAAAATTGATAAAAAATAAAATCCACAACTACCACAATCCAGAAAAGATTACAGATATCTCATCACAACAATCCAGTACTTACGTGATAGATTTTCACTGTAGAGATTTTCAAACTCTCTCTCAATCTGTCCAAAAGATCTGTAAAGCATTGTCCTACAATATGATAAAACAAACAAACATTTAGTAGAATTCATTTACATATAAAGAAATTATAAAAAAGTATTTCTGAAAATGGTAGACTTTTCTTGTTTAAATAGTCATATCTTTTTTTGTATTTGTTCAATCTTGATTTGAGGATTTTTAACTGAAGCTGATTGGTTGGTCTAGTAACATTTCAACTCTTGTTGACATTTCTTTTGGCATGCAATTACACACGCTTTCAAGTAACTAATAATCATCCTTTACAAACAATTATAACTTCAAGTAATTCTTCTTTATATAATGATATTCTTAATTTGCACAGTTATATAGTCTCAAGTATTCTAATATAACACTAATAATTTTCACACAGTTATGTGGCTTGAAATATTCTTATCAAATACTAATAATTTTCAAGTACACTTATAGATGGGAATCAAAAAGATGTTACCACTCTGGGTCAAAATAAATCTGGAGGAATGGTAATGGAGGACTGACTCCATATTTCCCAACGAATCTGGCTTTGCAATGAATGTAGTTGTTATATATTGACCCTCGACTGAGCCATCAACCAAGAGATGCACCTGTGTAAATAAGCGGAAGAACAGTGGAAGCAGGTGGGCGTGAGACAATTATATAACCAGGTGCCTGAAACAGTTTGAGTCAGTCGGGGACAAGATGCCGAATTTAGAGCCAGTGGCAGACAGAGGGCTTTGGGCCCTCAGTGACCCACGGTTGACCAACCCAGCCAAGATGAGAAAGAAGTACTGTTGGGTCAATATAGCAGTCTGTCCCCGTCTCCAACTCATCTCTCACACACAACCAACATCACCCTTTCAAGAATAAAGTGTGATAGATTATATTTTTATAAAGAAGTGTGTTCGTTCATTCATTGAAGTTCGTCATTATGGTTGTCTATGTTTCGCATATATTTGTATGTGTATACGTGCAGTTGTATGTATTATGGATATACAACAGTGTCCTTCTCAAAACATACTGATTCTTGATATAAAGAATTTTGACTTTGCTGGTAAAGAAAGAACTGATAATGAAATTTTCACAAAACCAGAAATGTTGAGCAATCAGTGAGAATCAGTCTTACTGACAATGGCTTGCCAGTTTAGCTTACTCATCATTACACTAAGGTGCCCACAGTTGATTAAGTTGTTCACAAGTAATATCTTGAATTTTCATAAGATAAAACATTGATTCACTTTTTTTTTCTAACTAGTACTTTTTTCATCTTAATTTCTATTTTTTATCATCACAACTAATCAAATCCATTAATATAAAACAAAATTTAAAAAAAAAAAAAAAAAGACCAAGTATAATAGGTTTGGGTAGAGAGCCTCATCCCATTATGTTAGATTAGTTCTAGCCAAGACTCAAGTTAACAACCATTTTACCTCTGGAAATCTACGTATGACAGTTCATCTACCATTTTAGCTACTCAAAACAATGACAAGATTAGATTAAATCTAACCAGATACATTTAATCTTTATTAACTTTTCCAATTGCTCACTCTTGTCCTATTTCTCTGTGTGTGTAGTACATGAATTACATTTAAAATCTAACTGATATTCCCTAAGATTTACTAGACAGTCTCATTTAAACTTAACTTTTAAAATATTTTCAAGACAAAACTGTTTTTGTCAGCTAATAAGACAATTGAAAAAAAGTACAATAATTATTTATGAAGCTAGCTTAGATATGGCATAAGGCCAAAAGTATGGGACACCCAGTGAGAACCAAACTTACAACTAATGTTCAGGTACTTTAGCTTGCTAACCATTACACCATATGAGTTGCCAACACTAATGTCAAATAACATTTTATGGATAATGTCTAATGCATATTAATATTCATTTTCTTATGTAGGAGGTGCCAAGCGGCAATAAAAGTTACCAACTTCATTACTTAGGAGGAGTTGCAGTTAGCAGTAGTCTCAAAAATTCCCTTGTAAAAATGTCACATTTAATGTCCATGTTTTAAATACACAAGTAATATTAATATTAGCTTAAACCTTATCTTGGTCAAGGTTTTTTTCAGGGGGCAGGGTAGTTTTTGTGCATGTGAGGTCAAAAGTCTAGAAATAGTTATAATGTTTTAACCATACCAGATGAAATGGTACAAGTAGTCAATAATAGATTCAACACTAGTCAGAGACAGTGACTAAAATTATTTTACAGAGTAACATTTAGAAGTTTTAAAAGGGTAGTGAGTAAATTTGTATATCATCATCAGGGAAGTATAGATAAGGGAAAAACAACACATTATACAGTCAATTTGATTAAGCTGAGGTTAACAGTGCACACCTGATACTATGATGTATACTATCTAGCCATGCAGCTCGTGTGTCCTGGATGAATTTCAAAAATTCTAAAATTATTTTCATAAACTGTCTTCTAACTGCTGAAGAGATCCAGACAAATTTCAAGTGTAGCAGCAACCAGCATTTTTCAAATTAGAAAAAGTTGATTCATCCACTAATAATGATGCTACATCCAATTTTCCCAATTGGGTCTTTGGTGCATCCCTAGGGAAGCATTGCATTAGGGTATCCTTTGGGGACAGTAAAATACAAGAAAGTGCTTTGGGTGAGCATTTCTAGAAAAAGGCTGAGAAACACTAATATCAAACAACAAATATTTATAAATAGTAAGCCAACTGATAAAAGTAAAATATTTTTTTAAAATGAATATTGCATTGAATACACCCCATGGGAGGGGGATACAAGAATATTCACAGGGAGAGATTGGTGTTAATATATTTATGCAAAATCTGTAAAATTACTCTAACACAACTACAGAACTTGATACCTCTGGTTCTTAATGTCCTATCTGTATAATATTCTAAACCCAGAGACCATAAAAAATTTTTCTTAAAATAAATAAATAAATAAATTAATTAAAAAAAAAAAAAAAAAAAAAGAAAAAGGGAAATCATAACTATAAATTCAATTATTTTTAAATTAAAATTAAAAGGCAGAAATTAGATATATTAGCTTACCATTTATTATTCTCATGATAAATTTCAAATCCAGTTGTTCGTGAACTGAATTTAATGTCAAAGTCTACAAGTTCAAACTCAAGAGACAAAATTTAGTA
The DNA here is from genome assembly GCA_963585895.1 of Sepioteuthis lessoniana. Lineage (NCBI taxonomy): Eukaryota > Metazoa > Mollusca > Cephalopoda > Myopsida > Loliginidae > Sepioteuthis > Sepioteuthis lessoniana. Next base: position 16,164 of record CAUZXS010000577.1, read on the forward strand.
ACATAGCAAGAGATTAATATTATTAACGTTTTATCCAGGTTATAAAATGAACTGTTGTTCATATTCAATAGGATTTTTAAAAATACTTATCTCATTATTTGTTTTTTCTCATCCCATTTTGTCCTTTCCATTCTTTGATCTACTTCAGTTAATTTTTTCAGTTAGAATGTCTTATTGTCTGAATTTCAGAGATGAGGAATTATCATTATTCACTGACATGTTTGGTTCACCATCTTCAACTTAGTTGTTATAGTCACAATGTTTGATCTGTTATACTATAATAACAGTAAAGATGAGGATATTAGAATATATTAATGAATAATAGTCTTAGTGTTCTCATTATACAATTTTTTACCTGTATCAACAAAGTAATTGCAATGTACTCCCACTCCTCCCATAAAGAGTTAACTTCAAAAAAAAAAAAAAAAAAAAAAAAAAAAGTATTACTTATTCTAAACTAAAATGATTCACCATTTTAATTTACTTCAAAATGGCCAGTGTATATGGTCAGCAAGTACATGTTTTGTAGCAGAAATCCTTATTTTTACCCAATTATGTGACCCAAATTATCCAAGTCCAAGATTCTTAACTGCATTCTAAAAACATTTTAATGATAGATATTACACAAATTGAAAACTGATCACTTTATAACATGAAAAACACATCCATGTCTTTTTATGTCCAAACATTAGGCTATATTTATTAGGGTACATGATCTCTAAAGTATAGATGTACCTGTGAGAAAAAGGAAGAGGATATAAAAAATTAGATTGACATGTTCTGCTATCCAAATAGCATCATTAGCAAAACATCTCAATTTGATTTTCCATACCATCTTTTTTATCATACTGTCTGATTTCATTTCACTATAATTATATATAAAATGCACAACACGGTCATGACTGCCAAATGTATTTTATACTTACCGGATTTCCGGTGGCAAAATACTATCTGTGTCAAGATCGTAACGGTTCATGCTTGCAATGGAATGTCCGTCCCTGTGCAATCCTCGGTGTCGTCTATATATCACCTGAGCTCCCTTTACTTTGGATTGTTTTGTTCCCAATTCCATAGGCATAGTCAAGCCCACTCCACAAGTTCACCGTGATTCAACAGCTGCAGGAGTACAAGCACCTGTAAAACAATACATTCAATAAAAAAATCTATGTAGATAGCAACAAACAAACAAACAAAAAAAAAAAAAAAAGGGTGGGGAATAGATTCATAGAAACTAATATTACAAAGAAGAGCATAAATGGTATTTATCAGTTGGTTCCTTCTTTTCGTTCAGTGTCATTCAATGAGACAGTGGGGGAAAAAAAATCATAGCATAGAGACAGAATCGGCTTACAAATCAGATAGAACTACAGGTGAAGTTTCAACCCTTGACACAAGAGACAATGGAGAAAGAAAAGGCAATGCTGAACAGGAAAAGAAAAAACAAAACAAGAATGATAAAAGATATGATGTATAATAATATAGTTGCTTATGTCACCTGTGATATCAAATTCCTCAAAACTTTATCATTCCAACAGCTGTAATTTTGTTTTAGTCAACCCATTCTACAGCCTTCCTCAGGTGTAGAAGCTGAATGGAAAATACTATTATATGAAAAAAAAAAAAAAAAAAAAATTACAGAAACTAATACTTCATGATAGCAATAGTTATTCCAATCCATGATCTCATTTCTTGTATTGCTAACATTATTACCATGATATTTTAGCTGGCCATCTTCAACTCTACATTCTATATTCTGTAATTTTGAAAAATCCATATTCAAATAATTGTTTAAAGAAACTTATTGTGTTACGTTTCTTGTTAGCAGAAACATTTTAGTCAAACTGTGGTACATATCCTGGCTATGATAAACTACTACTGATGGTGGGGGCTCCAATTCTAGAGATCTGGAAAGGGTTGAATTCCCCTTTACTGCCAGATCCACTCTGAACTGAAGTGGGAGTACCTGTCAGAGTCTCGTCTATGGGTCAAATATATCTCTTTAAAATGATTTGTAATCAATAATATTGTGTACAAAAAAAAAAAAAAAAAAAATTTATAACATTTTAAAAATAAACAAAAAACCCTTAGGAAACAACTACACAAAAAAAATGTAAATATGAATGTGATTCCATAACCTCTGGGCATAAAATAATGCAACACTGATTGATTTTAATGACATGTCACTCTCCCATGTTTTACAGCCTTCATCAAGTATACAATTCAAACTGAAAGAGCCGTGCCTTTTTTTTTTTTTTTTGGCTAATATACCACTTGGTTCATTTCATTTCCAACAGGATATACCACACAAATGATTTCATATGTAGTAACTTTTTTAAGAAAGCTGATTCCATATTTTTAAGTACTCTCCAAATCCCTTCCTGCTGAGCAAAGAAACTTCACTGTACTGAAATCCACACAGGCCTGACTTATACACTTATCCAATAGAATAATATATCCAGTTCCTTTTAATTTTCTCACACTCTAGTGATATTCCTTATTATATGGACAACATCCCTAATGTGGTCTGCTATTGTAGCTTTTTTTTTTTTTTTTTATTTCCCCTTTTAGATAGGCGTGGAATGTAATATTACTCTTCTAAGGGGCCTATTCTTAGAAGAGAATTGCAAAAAGTGGTTGTGCAATTTAACCCCTACCATCAACCAATATTCTGAGTTGCTCCAGTGTCCATTACTCCAAGGTCCACTCTGATCTCGAGCAAAAATACTTATTCAGGTCTCATCTATGGGTCAAATAGATCTGTCAAAATTATTTGTATTCAATAGAACTATATGCAAAAAAAACTATATGCAACCTATATAGGATTTCAACCTGTTGTGGGGTTATTTATGTCTATGGGTTAGGGAATTGCATTCATTTTATGGTAATATTTACTTTTTATATGCAGTTATCTCTCAAGAGATTTTTTTATTTTATTTTGCACACTGGCCTATGAAATATCGCTAAGTTTGCTGAAGAATATTCCTATTGTATCTCTGCAGAGGAGTAAGATCCCCTCCCTCTGAGTACGACACTAAAATGCATCTGATGATGAGGCTAGAGTCCTATAACTTTGGGAAATATTGAGTGCCCCTTCATTGCCATTACTTTCAGGTCCACCTTAACCAGGAATGATAGGGCTTGTTAGGGTCTTATCTAGGTCAAATAGAAATAGTTGATCATTTTCTAGAGTTGGAATCATTTAGTTGTGCAACCAAATGACTGATGTTAGATTGAATTATTAGTGATACATAACAATACTTGGAACCATTTAACTGTGTGCAAATCAATGAATAATGTTCAATAGAATTATTAGTGCTAAATAGTAGTACTTGAAAACATTTAAGCGTGTTCAAATAAAACTATTAGTGTTAGATAGCCATACTTGAAACCATTTGACTGTGCAAACAAATGGGCTTTGACTTGTTTAATAGTGTTACCAACAAACTATTCCTTTACAAATCGTATATACACACGTGTATCAACAGGATTTGGCATTAAATCCTCTACAATGGTTGATAGGCTATAAAACACAACCAATCAAATGCAAATAATATAATCTATTTGACCCATAAATAGGACCTACACTGGTTGGTTTGTTGGGTTTTATGGCATATCAACCCTTGTAGGTTATTTAATGCCAAATCCATTTTTATGTAAATAATCTATTTTATTTAAAACAATTCAGTTTAGCATAAGTACACAGTTCAATGGTCAAAAACATTTCCATTTTTAACTATTCAAGCAGTTGTATGTAACAATTCGGTTAAGTGTAAAGTGTAAATACAGTTTTAATGTTGAAAAACAGTTCTATTTCAAATAATTCAGTTAAGCATAAGCACGTAGTTTAAATGTAAGTACAGTTTAGTTGTCAAAAACATTTCCATTTTAAGCTATTTAGTTCAATCAAACAATTCAGTTTAGCATAAGTATGCTGTTAATTCTATTTAACCCATAGATAGGACCCTTATCAGGTGCTACCACTCCGGGCCAGAGTGGACCTGGGAGCAATGGCAATGAAGGGGTACTCCGCATCCCCCAAAGCTCCAGCATTGCTGGAACCTCACCATCAGATTGTTTAGTGTCATATCCAGGACACTCGTGGGGGGGGGTCTTACCCCTCTGCAGAGAAGCAGTCGGTGTATTCTACAGCCCCAGCCGACTGGGCAAGACCTACACTGGGTCATAATGGATGTGAAAGTAACAGCAATGAAGAGGTACCCCATACTCCCCTGATTTCTTGAACAGGAGTCTCACCACAAAATGCCGTTTACTCAGGACCAAGTTTCTATTCTGTGGGCATTCAACAAGATTTTATTTATTAATGAACATCTGATATCTTAAATAAATCATGCTTTAATGTTTTATTTGGGTTTTTTTTAAACCATTTACCTTGAAAGAGAATGAACGAAAACGCCACCCATTTTGTTTACATTTTTTAATAGTTTGTAATTTTTCCAAAATCCAAAGTTTCACAAAAAAGCCTGGTGTTAAAATAATCAAAATTTCACACATCATATATGGAAATAATTTTGAGACTTTTATTTTTTTGTTTTTTTTTTTTATTTAATCATATTTTTTTTTTTTTTTTTTTTTAAATAATTTTTGAAGGAATTCACTTCCATGGATCAGAAGAAATGCACATCTTCCTGGTTGTAGTTTAATTTGTCTTCTAATTGAGTGTAGAATTTCAAAAATATTGATAAAGATTGGTCACTTTGATTTTGCGAAACAAAGTAACGTGTAAAATTTTGTCTCCGGAAAAAATCGTATCTTTGGCTGTTCGAAGCAAAATACCATTTTAACTCGTAAAACAAAAAATTCAATGGATAAAAGCCAATACAAATTACATATTCAAAAAGATTTTTTTCCAGCCATATGTTTTTAAGATTGGACCAGAAATACATGAAAAATAGCGAGTTGAACGACTTAAGTTGCGAATTTGTCGATCTCAAACAAAATTAGATATCAACTGGAAATGCTATCATTACTCAAGGAAATGAATAACTTCCTTAGAAAGCAAAAATACTAAATTCAAAACCAAAAACCTGAATCAAAAACCGAGGTATCAATAACAACAAAAACCCCAAAACCAATAATGAAACCTGAATTGCCAAACCACCCAACTCTAGCCAAAATGTTGTGAATATAACTCTGAAGATGAAGACAATAGTCCAAATACTCTAAGGGATAAAAGAATTATCAAGTTTCATCACAGAAATTTAAACAATAGTTTCTTGAAGTAGTTCAGAAAAATTATTGTTGAAATAAATAACTCCAAATTGGTTTTGTAACCTGCTAAAATATCCCAAACAATTATCCAATATTCAAAAACGTATGTTGTACTAGTTATCAACCATTAATAGAGAATTGATACCCACTGGGATCCTCAAATGTAAACTTGAATAGATCAATATAATTAATAGAACTGCTTGTAGTTTAATGCTGGTTAGTTTTACAGTTGACATTTATTTGGTTATTTGATATCAAAGTCTTTTTTCCTAACAATTTTATGGTTCAAAGTATTTCCAGCAATTATGCAGATCCAAGTAACCTATAATTAAAATTTGTTAACTATTAGAACTTCAAATATTCTTAATAGAAATGATTTGAACATAATTATTTGATTTCAAGAATTCATATCTAATACTAATCACTTTCAGATAGATCCAAAATAGTTTTATCATTAACATAGCAATTTCACTAGAAACTAATGACAAGTTTGTTACTTACTAAGAACTCTATAAAAATTGGGCACTGCTGGAAAAGTAAGGATGAATTCAGATGTAATGTTCTATCCATTCTTATATGTAGACATTCTAGTGTTGGCCAACCAGCCTGAACTTACATTCATCAGCTGTTTGCAGACACTGGTGCACTTAAGATGACTTCCCAAAAGCCGTGCCTTATAGGGATAGATGAATCAAGAGTATGTGCTGTCAACATGCCTTGATAATGACTGGCAATTTCAAGCAAGAGAGCACCCACTAACATTAATGGTTTAAATTATCACTTTTCATATGGACATTCTTCCAAATATGGCCTCAACTAACTTATCTCAAAGAATCTTTGATAAATGATCTCACTTCTCATTTTCCTTCCAGGTGTTTCGTCTCAGTAAGTCTTAAAATTATGAGATGATAAAGCTATTAGAACAACCACCTGACTAAACATTATGTCATCTGAACTGAAAATGCTTAAGTACTAAAAGAAAGAAGGAAAAAAAAAAAAAAGGGTATTTATGTCGATTTAACCAGAATAATATGCAAGCATTTTTCATCTCTAAATGTCATCATTATATATTAACATCTTCAGACTGATGTCATTTATTTTACCAGCACCTCTCTACAGTCATTTTCTAGCATGTCATACAATCTACAAGGGAAAATTATCCTCATTAAATCCTTGTCCACACTAACCCAAAGTGGTAGTACCTTTGAGGCTCCCATCTATGGGTCAAATAAATGTTTGAAATTATTAGTATTAGATAATAATACTCAAAACTATATAACTGAAGATTGTTTGTATTAAGAATAGTCAATTAAAGCTATAATTATTTACAAATGATTATCATCGTTAACTGCTTGAAGTTCAGCATAAAATCAGCTAACAAGAGATGACATGCCATAAAGCCAACCAACCCATTCAATCAACGGGGGGGAAATTATCCTCATTCTAATTCAATCACTAGACTGCAAGGTCATTCATTCTTGTGATGCTACATTTGCTTTTTCCACTAAATTAGAGTATATGACTTACTACCTGACCCAAGAATTGAACTGGTAACCCTCCCATGTAACAATATGCACTTAAACCATTTCAACCACAATGCCATTGCCTTGTAAAGCCTCAATTCTAATAGCTATTGAACTAACTAAAAGCCACTACCATGTGTTCATTTCTATGCCTGACTTATTTTGGAGGTTATTAGAGCATAGCACATGTGCTAATTCTTTCAATCACCAATAAATTGTGGTTGAAGAGAAGTTGAAGTGAACTCTACTGCCCAACATAGACATTGAGCTCACAATCCTCAAAAAAATGAATAGTAATATCTTTTTATGAACATTTGGTCACCCCTGTTGGTTCGATTGGTTCAGACAGTGGAGAAAGATAAAAGCCAAGGCAGTTTCTCTCACAGAGAGAAGTTTTATTTTGTTGCTTGGAGAAATTTTGCCACTCAGCTTTAACCGCCTCTCTTTTTGCCAGTTGGAAGAACAGAAACTGGAATAGAAAAAAAAAACTATTCATAAATTCAAATTGAATAGATTGAATAAAGATTACTGAATAAACCGATATTTAAGGACAGCATGCACAATAGCTCAAATGTTGTGACTATACCAACCAAGATGAGGATATAAATCCAAACATCTGTCTATATTTCCAAGATGAGTTGTCATTATTCTCTATGCATTATGGACTGCTATGCTCACCTTGGTTGTTGTATTCATGTTTTGGTTGCTGTATTCTGACCTTTTTCAGGTGCCTTTTGTCCACTTAGACATATGGTTGAGAGGCTAAGACATCAAGTCAAATATCTTAGCAGACTACCACCTGCATATTGTTAGTTCAATCCCTGGTTCCGGTTCCAATAGTGGGGAAAAGGAGAAAAAAAATGGCTGATATGAGATCCCCACAAAACATGAACAGTGGAATGAGAAGAGTATCACCATGATTCAAATGAAGAGTTAAGGTTGGAATTTCCAGGTGATTACCAAGTATTACAGAAGATACCTGAAGAAAGCCATAGAGTACAGTGGCCGAAACATTGATTGTGTGTATAGCAACCAAAAAGAGTATAGCAGTCCACGTTGTGTAGAGATAATGATGATACTTTCTCATCTCAGACAGAGAAAGTTATTAAATTGCATGGAATGCACAATATATATATATATATATATATATATATATATATATATATATATATATATATATATATCTCAGGTACGAATTCCACAAGACAGAACAATCTATTCCAGAAATAAAAGAAAGATTAATTTTTTTCTTAAAAAGACAAAAAAAAGAGGATGAAGAATTTAAGCAGCTGGAATTCCTTATCCCAAACAGTTTTCCTGTCAGATATTTTTTGAAGACCCACTAAATATGATAACCTCTTATATTAAAAAGTACTAAATACCCAAAGATATATTAGATCTGTGTAAAAGTGCCTGAACTCATTTTTTGAAAACCAGCAGTTGGATACATAGTTGAAAACCAATTTTATATAGGAAATTTTTGTATGCATATAGTAAAATTTATATTTTATAAGATTAAAAAATTATTCCAGGTGTTTTTTTATTTCACACCATCTGCAATGTCTATTTAATAGAAGGGTAACTGAGAAAAAAAACAAAAAAAAACCTAAAGTATCTTTAATCACTATGACAAAGTGGTTTCCAAAACAAAACTATTTACTTCAACTCTCCATATACAGTATCATGTATGTAAACATATAAGATGGCATGTATTATATTTGGAAAAGTAAAAAAATATATTTACATTTTACACTAGGATTAGATGTAATAGTATTTGAATTTCTTAGAAACATTTTCAGGAATAATTAGTACCAATAACAAAAAAAGACACAATGGGATGATATATGCATTAACACATTTGCCTAAAGATCAAAGTGCTACAGCCTGAACCCCTTCCAAGGATTTGTGGGTGCGTGTGTGTATGCAGGACACTGCTGGAGAAGCAGGGACGAACTCATAAGTGATGTACTCTTATGGACCCCACACATGGCTGTGCAAAAGCAGGACAACCAGCACAAACATACATTCAGCAACTATGTGAGGATACAGGATGTTGTCCAGAAGACCTGCCTGAGGCGATGAACAATAGGGAAAAGTGTCGAGAGAGGGTCAGGGATATCCGTGCTACCAGCACGACATGATGATGATGATGATAGTTGTCTTTTAGTTTAAGATGGTGGCAGCAGTTAAGTTGAGAATGCAAGGGTATCAAGTCAACTGAATTCCTTTCAAATCAATTGAGTCAATGTAAAAAAGAAAAGGGAATAAGTTGGAGGATTAGAGAAATTCAAAGAAAAAGACAAAAATTAACACAAAGAGAGAAGGCTGAAGAAGAGAAAGTTATGTGAGAGGGAAAAATCAGTTAGATTAAGTCATGTAGTCTACCTACTTACCTATGGAAAAAAAATTATGAATATATTTCAATTTTTATGATATGATTTTAACATTTTTTTTTTCTTTAGAAAAGAAAAATAAAATATTTACATAAGTATTTTTGATGGTCAAGTAATAAATACCTAATGTTACCACAATGCAATTTCTCATGACTGAGGTGAAACCAGGCTAAGTTTGTTTCACGGCATATCAACACTTTATGGGTTATGGAACCCTAACAGGAAATACCATTTTGGATGAGAGCAGACCTGGGAATAATGGCAATGACTGAGTATTCCACACTTCTTAGATCTCCAGAACTGAAATCTCACCACCAGATACTGAAGACAATTTATTTGGTGGTAGTGGTGGTGGGGTCTTACTCCCTCTGCACAGGATGCAGTTGACGTATTCAATGCCCTGCTGACAGGGCTAAAAGTGAAACCAGGTTGCATCGCCAATTAATAAAGAAACTTTGTATTTTATATAAAAGTAAATATCATTAAAAATTGCATTCTTTCTTAACAGATTTTTTTTTATGAGTATTTCATTCTTATTTTTGTATTCTCAATAATAAAAAAAAAAAAAAAAAGTAAATGTCATCCTACATTAGTTAGCAGCATTAATAACATAAGCTTTAATTTTTTTTTGTGGGGGGGGATTTCAGTCTTTTATGAATGAGATCAAAATAATAGCCCACCTCATTATGGAAGAGTTTGTAGGTTGAAAGAAGCTGCTTCTATAAATACAACAAAAACTATATAAGCCAATCAAGTACAGAACTCAATTCAATGGAGACACCTATATTAAGGAGAATAAATAAAATGAATACAAAACAGGAAACCATGAACATGGAAAAAAAAAATACTGTTGCTTGTGTCTCAAGAACATATTGAGAAGATTTGGATGGATTTACTGCATATGAAGAAAAATTTTTTTATAATTTCAGACAAAAAAATAAATAAATAAATAAAACACATACATTAAAGATTATATATATATATATATATATATATATATATATATATATATATATATATATATATATATAAAAACAATGTATACACTAAGATGTAATGATCAGACCAACAAAAAAAAAAAAAAATACTAATCTGAACAAATGGGTCATAGACCATTGATAGTGAGCTAGATTCTAATTTGGTGCCCCATAAATCTAGCCTTGTGCTAAACTAAGCAAAGCTTTGTTTGGTTTTATGGCATATCAATCATTGTTGGTTATTTAATAACAAATCCTGTTTTTACATATATATCAAATATATGATTTGTAAACACATTTTGTAGATACACTCAGTTAAATAATCAAACAGTTCTATTTCTAACTATTCAATTTAGCTTGAGTCAAAGTTAAATGGTTCCAATATTGCTATGTATCACTAATTATTCAATCAAACATCAGTCATTTCTTTACAGTTACATTATCACACAGTTCTATTTCTAACAATTCAATTTAGTATAAGTCATTTGTTTGCATTCAGTTTAAAATGTCAGTTCTATTTGACCCCTAGATAGGACCCTATCAGGTACTACAACTCCAAGTTAGAGTGGACCTGGGAGCAATGGCAATGAAAAAGGTACTCCACATTCCCCAAAGCTCTAGCATTACTGGAGCCTCACTATTAGATAGTTTAGTGTCATATCCAGGATACTCATTGTGGAGGTGGGGTTTACCACTCTGCAGAGATTCAGTCTGTGTATTCTACACCCTCAGCCAAGCTTAATAGATGACAACTATTTATCATTATTCAGGGTAGAGCAGCTTAGTAAAAGTGGGTAGGAAGTTAAGTGTAAAGAGAAATTCCCTTAACAACTCAATTGTGAAAAATACAGAAATAACCAACAAGAGAATTTCTACAAAGTAATAGTCATTGCTGTCTTACTACCATCACATTAAAACAAGTGTTCAATGTCTTGATTTCACTTTAAACAAATTAAGGTTGTAATATAGGATAGGCAGTAGACTGAGGTCAATGAAATTTGTTGTAAAAAACTTTCAACATATTCAAAAATAAATTTTTAAAATGTGCTTAAAGAAAAAGAGGAGTGAACTGTACTGCCCAGTACAAGGATTGAGTGGACAATCACCAATTTATGAGTAATATCTTTTTATAAGCATTCCGTCACTCTTGTAAATTGGAATGGTTTAACCAATGTAGAAAAAAAAAAGCCAAGACAGTTTCTTATGCCAGACATTTTTCATTGTCTAGAGAACCTTTGCCGGTCAGCTGGCACAATCCCCTTTTGCCAAAGCAGAGACTGAAATAGGAAGATTATTCTTTAAATTAAACAGTAAAAAATACTTGCTTAATTTTAAACTAAGATTTTTAATAAATCTTGTTTGCTGATTAACTCAATGATTGCAGAGAAGAGAAGTTCAATCCCTGTTGTTCAATGACTCAAGTGCAAATGATGGAAGTTTCCATCAATCACATGATCCAACTCAATTGGAGAGACAAGTATTGGCAAAATGCAAGTACTGGAATCCAGTGTTGATATTGATGGGAATACTTTTTACTTTTTTTTTTTTTAATTCCAAATTACTACTGCATTTAGAAAACAGCAGTAAAGCTGTTCCTGCTACAATTAATGGGTTAATGTTATTGTGATTTGAGATCCAAGTAAAAATATACTTGAAAGAAAAAAAAATATATAATAAACCTCAGATTCTCACACCTAAGTCTAAACCACAACTTTATTATTATTATTATTATTATTAATCAACTATTTTAAATAGCGAGTACTCTATATAATACACAAAAAAGGAACAGTAAAGAATATATATATAAATCTATCACTCAATTTGAAAGCCTAATGGATGAAGTAATTCTAAAACATGTTTGATAGTAATCAATACTTGTTTGAAAGAAATCAATATTTTATTCACAAACAAGTTTGATTTCTTACACAAATTTATAAGAGAGCTTCATCATTCTCACATTTACACAGACATGACACCAAAACCATTCAAATTATATATTACATGGGTTAAATTCTCACCGAGTGCTCCATACTTATGTCGGGAATACACTAAGCTTAAAAGATTTTTTCCTCTTTATATATATATATATATATATATATATATATATATATATATATATATATATATATACACACACACACACACACACAATGACAAGCAATTCTATATCATTTTATCTTTGTTTTAAACAACAAAACTCACAACTAATAGACTAAAAGCAGTAATTACTTATGAAAAATTACAACAATATAAATATGTATGTACCAATCTCTCTGCACAGGCAGAATATGACACACAGTTAATTTTTAAGCAGATTTTAACAGGTTTGAATTCAGAGTTTTCCTTCACCTGGACTGGTAGCCTTAACAAGTCGAAAAAGCTCAGTCTGTCCTATTTACCCATAGCTGGAAGGAGAATAATTGGATTCATACCTTTCCCAAGAGTATTAATGCTATGCAAAATGCAATCAGCCTTGTCCAGGATTTGAACTTATATCACCGTGACCATTTCCTATGACTATAACCTTTACATCACAGACACCTTCTCTATATATGTGTATGTTTGTGTGAGCATATATCTATTTACTAAGCTTAGTTTGCCACAAGAAAATATAGCTGGATAACTAGTGAGGTTTAGTAACAGTGGGTGTGATGCTTGATGGAATAAAATAATTAAGGGAGAGTGTTTTAGCCATGTTGTCACTCACTATTTTCTTTCTGTCATTATAAGATGTCAGTGAGGAGACATTTTTGTCAAGATATGTAGTGATGGGACAGAACAAGGATGTGAATTCAAGCCATCTTTAATGGCATTAGTGCCAAGTGAATACAAACAGATTCAGTCAAAATTTTATTTTCTGTGCTGATAATTATTCTGCTACCTAGAAAACAGAACATAAACTTTTCTTCTTATATAAGAGGAGGTGCCAAAAATATTTGGAATTATTTACTCATCCCTGATCAAAACTTCATTTTCAATCATTTGGAACTTGTACCCTCAAATTTATTGGGGTTTTTCTTCTTTTTCTTTGATCCTCTGCAAGAAAATAGGCATGAATTCTACAAAAATACATTTTAGTTTCAAATCTGTTAATATTTGATGGCATGAACTCCAAAAACCAGTCACCTTAAATCTTATCAATAATCCAACCAATGATTATTGATGGCAAAGTTTTTCCAGACACACACACACACACTTTAATATATATATATATATATATATAAATAAAATATCCAGTCAGCATCTAAAGACAGTGGGTGTGGATTATTTTTTTTATAGAGTATATGAGGAATATCATAAATCTATGTGAGTGCTCAATGTATGGCTATTGTTAATCCCTTATTCATTCGCTGGGATATAACAAAATTCACATTCAGAGTGTATATAGTGTAGTCGGATGGAAACTCAAACTTGGTTAAGACGTCATATGATGACTTAACCAAGTTTGAGTTTCCATCCGACTACACTAATATGTGTGTAATTAGAAGGAAACTAAAACCTGGTAAAGTTGTCATAATAAATTTATTTCGGTGGAGAATATTATTATACTCTGTCTCATCAGATGACTTTTTAGATGTTATACTTGAGGTTGCGGAACAGCAAATGTGGAATTACAGCTCATATGTACGATGGAGTGGGGGGGGGTAATTCTCAGGGGAGGACGGGGGGGGTCAACAAAACAGTATGTGTTAGAAACATTAAGAAACAGGAGCAGGGTGTCTCTGTAGGCCAACCCATCCCAATTTGAGCACATGCCAGGATTTCCATAGCAGATGGGATTTCCTAAATAATCTAAGCTCATTAATTAAATGAGTATCCCATATATGTTCTTCATTTACTCCTAATACATATGTTAATTTTCTCAGCTGGTGTGATTTTATACATTTCCCTTAAATTAAAATTAGAATCAAGATAAATAAAAATAAAATAAAAAGTAAAAAACTTTTTCAGCAACTACCAGGTGCCTTTAATTAACCCTAAAAATGGTCAAGGGGAATTAACTACCCCAGAAACAAAAGCCTTAATTTTTTTTATTATTATCCAAAGTTCACAGAATCATCATCTATATATAAATCTTCCTGGCCAAATGATATAAACTACTGAATTGTTATCAGTTTCCAATAAAATTCTCATCGCTGTCCTTGCTATTTCCTAGAACAGGAGCCTCAGTGGCTCTCTCTCACACACACACACACATATATATATATATATATATATATATAACATGATGCTTTCAATAAGTCTCCAGACTTTTTTTTTGTACAGGCATTTAAAATTGTCATAGACTCTTGAAAATTCAGTATGTTATTGCTATACATCTTATAAGATGACTGACCAATTTTTTTTATTTCGGGTTCAAATGAACAGCTACAGCAGGAATTGGAATACACCCTACTAAAGCCTGATTATCACAGCTGGTGAATTTCAAAAATGCAATCTAGACGCGAGAACACTTTAGAAGAACGATATGGAACTCTGGAGTATTGACTTCCTTACTCCTCCCACACCTCTCATCATCCCTCACATTTTATTAGATCTGGAGTATAAATATCTCTGTCACTTGTATTTTATCAAAGGTTTCTTTCTTAAAAGCTTCTCAAAAGCATTATAACAGTAGCACTCATACATCCATACCTACATATATACACCAAAAAAATAAATTAAAAAAAAAAAACAAAAAAAAAACAAGGAATCAAATCAGTTAATCTAGAAGTATACCAAATAGTCAACTGGCTCAGAGTTAATTCATGACATATCCTTAAGATTTACAGTTACACCGAGTTTACATTCCATATTTAATTTTTTTCTAAATAACTCCCGCATATATATGTGTGTTTGTGGGTGTGTGTATTTACCCAACCCCTCTGTGACAAAGTCAATTTTTAAGCTGAGTTTAACAGGTTTCAATTCAGTTTTCCTTCTCCTAGACCAGTTGCCATTGCAAAGTTAAAGAGTCCAGTCTGTCTAACTATTTACTCATTTACTAAAGAGGAGAATAGTTAGATACCTTTCCCAAGGATATTAGTGCTATATGGAGAGCAAACAACCTCATCCAGAATTTGAACACTAAGTCAATTTCCTATGACCATTAAACCACAGGCACCTCCATATGTTTACACACAATGTCCTCAGAACTTTATCAAGTGAAAAATGGTTAGTAAGTTTGTATACAAAACCTTACTATATACTGACTGCGTGTTCCATAAATGTGGCTTTGTGTTATCTTAAGCTGAACTTAGTAAATTCCCATATAGAACTTTCTAAAAAGCACTCTCTCATTTTAATTCCAGTAGAACATAAATGAATACTTATTGCAATCCATGTAGAGTTGAAACTACAAGATTCATCTGCAGATTTTTTTTTCTTTGTCTTCTTTTATTATATAATAATGATCCCTGTTCCCCGCCCCACCTGGGCTAAATACAGGTATGTTTAAATTATAACAGCACACTACCTGCTTCTCAGAACAGGTTGAAGTTCTATATTTATAGAAATAATCATTGTAATCAATTTCTCTGTTCCAGATTGAAATAAGTTCAGACACCTAACAACAACAACTGTAGCAGTAAGCTATCTAATGAATGTATTGCAGTAATTCCATCCCCTCTAAAAGGGGGTATAGTCTTATGATCCCCAGCAGATGCTTTAAACCGAAAATATAGCTGAACCTTCTATACAAGTTTTTTCTTATACATCAATAGCTATGATAAAGTTTGGTTTTTGCTTTGTTACATAAACTCCACAACAATAAAAAATTCAGCCCCCATAATCATTCAATCATCTTGCCAAAGCTTATTGCTAGATATCAGATTCTCGTTTGGTTACATTTTATGGCATATCAACCATTGTAGGTTATTTAACGCCAAATCCTGTTTTTATATATATATATATATATATATATATATATATATATATATATATTCTAAATACAGTCTAACATAAAGTTGGAAGGGTTTCGATCCCAGCTTCGAGCGTCCTGCGTGTCTAGCCACACTGAAGAGTTCTGATAGAACAAAACTGTCTGTGGATGACTATATATTAAATATATATGATTTATCAACATATGGTTGATAACATTTTGAAATGCACCTGAGCTCATTTTTTTGGCACATAGTTAAATGGTTTCAAATACTGCTATCAAATATAAATAATTCTATTTACTATTGATCATTTATTTGCACACAGTTAAATGGTTTCAAGAGTTGCTGCATAAAATTCACAATTTAATATTAGTCATTTGTTTGCACACATATGTAAGAAATTAGTTTATAGATAAATTCATTTTTAAATGAAAACTAATTTGTTTGCACACTAGTACTGCTATTGTTTCTACACAGTTAAATGGTTTCAATTAATGCTATTTAACATTTATAATTCAATTCAATATTAATCATTTGTTTACACATTTGTGGTTACACATATTGTTATTTACCACTAATTATTCTAATCAACATTAATCATTTGTTTGCACACAGTTCAATGGCTCCAAGTATTGCTATGTATCACTAACAATTCAATTAAACATCAGTCATTTGTTTACACACGGTTAAATAATCAAACTTCTATTTCTAACAATTCATTTTAGCATAAGTCATTTGTTTGTACTTAGTTTAAATGTCAAACAGTTCTATGTAACCCATAGATAGGACTATCAGGTGCCACTCCAGGTCAGAGTGGACCTGGGGAGTAATGGAAATGTAGGGCATACTCCACATTGCTCAAAGCTCCAGCATTATTGTTTAGCGTCATATTCAGGACACTAACTCGAAGTTGAGGGAGGTCTTACTCCTCTACAGAGCTGCAGTGGGTGTATCCTACAGCCCCAGACAAACAAATGGGTTATCAGATTCTGGGTAAGGAGACTCATACAAGTGTGCAGCATTGGAAACCATGGGATGCAGTATGGTGGATGTGAAACAAGGTGGTTGAATCCAAAATTAAGTCAAACAATGCTGTGCTGAGGAGCTTCATAAGTCAACAGCCAGGATCAAATAGTTCAGTGAGGAAACTACTGCAACTCATCTATAATTGTGGTGTCTATTAATGAGAAAAATAGCCATTGAAAGACAACCAAGACTCCAGAACATGCTCCTTCCAACATATTTACTCGGCTTTCAGTTGGTATGGCTTTGATCTTGTCTTATTTGCCAAATGCCATAATAGCATCCAACAGAATCATGATGCAAAATTTAAAGAAGAATACTTTGAATGAAAAAACCTTGACAGTTATGGTAAGGCTTATAAATTCTCCAGACTGCAACCACATTCAGAACTTGTGGGTCATCTGATCAGGATGTGTCTGTAAACAATATAAAGGCAGTTTAAAAGGTGGAATAGATTAATCATTTGCACAAAATCTAGTGTCCTCGAATGCAAAACGTGGATTCAGATTTTATAATAAAAAAAAAAATTTTTTTAAATTTAAAAAAAGAGCTTTAATTCCTCTTCATATTTGATTTTTAGATCAAAAATGATATCTTACGATTATTTCTACTCTTTGAATGCATGATCTTTTCAAAATTTTCTAAATTGATTTTAAAATCCATTTCTTACCTATTTTTTTCATATATAATAAAGTGGGACATGCTCTTAGACCAATATTTAAGATGTGGAAGCTATATTTGTCGAGTGTATTATAATTATTTTCCCTCATTTTATATATTGCTACAAGACCAAATTTAAACATATATAAGAGAGTGACATAATGAAGTAGATATGCCAACTTTATATAGGAATATCCTTGATTATCTATTTCACTATTAAAAACAGATAAACAGTCTAATCACTGGTTTATAAATGCTTTTGGCCCTTAGTTCAAAAACTGGGTAGCAGAGAACTAAATAAAAATAAAAAATAAAAAACCATTTAAACTCCGGAGCACAGTTATTGTTTAAAGCTAAAGCCATTGAATGGTTGCTATATCAAATCTTTTATTAATAAATGATCCTGGGGCCAGAAATATCAAGCTTATGTGAAGCGAGAAAGACATTATGGTGTATAGTAAAATTGACATCCTGAAATATTGGGCTTACAGTGTATAGTAAAATAGATCTCAGCCCAAAATAGAAAGTGCACATAAAGGCTCATAAAAGTAAACAGTCTATGCAGAAATTGAATATTGTGGACTAACAAAAACTAAAGAAAAACCAAAGAAAAAGTTTCACTTTGACATTTTCTTTTAGATTAATTAGTAAACAAAATTTTTTTTGAATTGCCCAAGAAAGTTTTAGTACCATTTATTCTAAGTTATTTTACAGATGATATATTAATTTTTAATGTTATGTATATCTAAAAGTTTATCAAATTTATGAAAAAAGATAACCCACTAGCAACTCGCATTGAAAATTTCTGTTTAAAAAATGCAAAATTATATAGCCAGCCAACAGAACTTTTCATCTACAACCAGAAGTAAACCCCAGTATCAACAAAGATAAGTTTGTCAGCAAGTTGAATCATCTTGAAAGTAGTTTCCAACAATTGAGCAGAATGATTTGTATTTGAAAGCTTCTCTTAACAGCATAAGGATTTATTTCATTATTACACACAAAGAAAGGTTTCCTGTCCACGGTTGGACACATGCAAGCCCAGCGGATACACAATCCCTCTCTTCTTTAAAAGCAACAGTCACTGACGGCAAAGGTCATTGGCAGCAAGCCTCTGACATGAGCTGAAATGAGTAATTCAAGCTCTCTTCACTAGTACTAACACACACTGGCCAGATGCCTCTTCCAGCCACCTAGCAGCAGATGTCAACATCCAGCTTATCACCAGCTACATCTTCACAGTCTTTTTCAGGATTAAACTTCAAAGTCAAAGAACAGTGCTTTTTAGGATTATAAGTTTTGCATCCTCTTTTCACTCTTTTTTAAGGATTTTCAGCAGCCAGACACTTGGAGCAAAAGACCAGTCCACGAGCAAACGACTGATTGGACTATCATCTACCCTTTAAAACCAATATCGACTACACCTATGGTTAACCAGGGACTCAACAATTGAGACATTGATCATCTTGCTTCCACGACCAACTCTCCAATCATTCCCAGGTACCTGGCCACACAACAACACCTATGCTCTGCCAAGAGCATGAAGACTTTTTCCAGATCCTCTAGATATGCTGTTGCCAAAAACTATTAGACAGTTGAGTCTACACATTCGATACCAACTGTATTTAACAGCATGGATTTTTGACACGGCACGGCTACACACCAGCATCGACTGTATTCACTTACTGGGACTCTGCATGCAAAAATTTTTCATGATGATTTACCCAATAAAAACTCGGCATTTCAACCTAACCATCTTGTCTCTGTCATCTTTACCCAGTCAATGTCATCTCACTCTCTTTTATAAATATTTGTGTGATTGATGTAGTTATCAATTCCTCAACAAATCTATAAAAGGCACTAGGTAAAAAAGAAAATTTTTTAAAAGTCCTTTTTAAAAAGAAAAAAAATTATTATTCAAAACATTTAAAATTTTATCTCCCTAAGATCTTCATGTTTTCATTTTTGTTTATTCTTTTTTAACATTTGTTTTAAGCTGATATTTTCTCCAGTATTAAATCAAATTTCAAAGAATAAAGTAGTTTTAAACAAGATGAAATCCAGGTTAAAATCTTGACTGAAATTATTTTATGGTTCAAAATTCCTGCAATTAAAACTAAAAGCTGGAGAACTAAAGCAGAAAAATAAAAGAAAAAATATGACATTTATTAGTCACGTAAATTTTATATTAAATCTCAATGTTTATGCAAATAGGTTGTATGGTACTGCCATCTACAAGTTTGTCACTAAGTAAATGAGTTTGGCATCATTAATGTCCGTAGCAGTCATGTGTAGCAATCACTTAGTGCAGTTATAAAAATTATTTTTGTAACTCATTGCAGATAAAGAAGTTAGCATTTTATTTGATGTTCTATATCCCTACTACCATCGTAAGTATTTAGTGTTATTGATATATGGTGAGTCAATTATTCATAGAGTCAACCATATATATATATGAATAAACAAAAGTGAAGATCATGCTTGTATATTTTGTATTACATATGCTAAAGCTTCCATTATTAAACAAATTTTGGTTTCCAGTCAAATTATTTAAGGAATATTTTAGGGTATTTTCAATTTTTTGAAGACACGGGCCAAATAAAGTGTTATTTTACCTATGTATGGAATAACCAGAAAGAACATTTTATGTATTCACAAAATAAGAGTTGTTTTAGTTACATTGCAAGTACTTATAGTTGATATGCAGTAAGTCAGTTATTTATAGAGTTAACCTTAAATATACAGAAGTGGCATAATGGTTACAGTGTTTGCCAATAGTCCAGGAGACCAGGGTTCAATCCCAGGTCAAGTAAAAAAAAAAAAAAAGGTACTTGATGCCTCCTTGTTTAACACTCAGCATTATAAGGTATGGATCAAGGATAATTGGAGCAATCCTGGGAAAGGAGTGGTGTAGTAGCTATTGAAAAAGAGCCTTCAGGTCGCCCTCGAGTACAGTTGGCTGACTTACTCAGATGCATATAAAACTAAAGTGCAGATAATCATTTGTTCAGCCTTGTATATTTCACTATATTTACTGTGTTGCAAGCGTACTTCAATTGGTTCTATCAAAGTTGCATAAATGAAAATATAATTCTTATTGTCACTGTTACTTATCACTGTCATGTTTCGTCTAAGAAACGTAACCAAAAAAAAACGTACAGAATAATGAAAATATTCAATTTCTCAACTTCAGACAACTTCAACTACAAATTAGGTTTGTTTTTTTTTATTTTATTTTTGTTCTTATTGATTTACTAAGGTTCAAACATGAACAGACAGAAAAGGTACAGACAGTTAAAGTAAATAATTAGAGAGGTAGGCAAATTGGTAGATAGATGAGCACATTAGTCATTGAAAATAGAGTGAATGTGTGTGTGTGTGCGCACACATATTGCGAATTTTACAAACACAAGATGTACAAACCAGAAAGAAACAAACTGTTACATTAACCCTCCAATTAAGAACATTTTGTTAGTTTAGAAAAATTATTTAAAATTCCTGCTTTTTCTTGAACTTAAATGTTGGCAACACTTAAGGTCTTCTATTAACATTAGATATATCTTTCTCCCACTGTTGGAGGAAGAAGAAGAATCAATTTCTAATTAAAAGCAAAAGTTTTGAATGCTGATTTTTTAAGGCAGGCAAGATTTCTCCTCATGGAAATATGAATTTTTATACCAATTTTAAATTGTATATTCATTTTTAGAAGGCCTTAATAAAATTTTCAAAATTTTTCCTTCAAATAATTCCAATGAGTTTTTGGTCTAATAATAATGAAAAAGAGTCTAAAATAGATATTTCCCCACTGATATGAATGGTCAAAGTTGAAATTTCAAATACAATCTACATCCAACAGTAGTTGCTTGATCCAGGATACTGAGAACTGTCAGAAAAACAATTCAATTCTTTCATTATTATTTAACTTTGCAAATAATTATATAAATAAAAATTATCATGTTTGTATATATGTCTGTAAGAGGAAAACCAGCACATTAGAGAGAGATTTTTTAATTAGAAACATACTTTAAATGCTCTTAAAAATATCTAACAATTTCCAGTTAAATTGGCTATGGAAAGAGCTTTGTGGTATCTACATTCATGCTGAAAATCATTTTTTAGTCATCCAAATTCTCAATATAACAGAGATAAGTATAAAATGCCGACTCAAATCCTTCACTCCTTCCTAAATAGAAGGAAGGATCAATCTTACAATGAGAGAATCTAACTGGTTCACAGGTCCCCTTGGCATCAACATTATCAAGTGAAATGATCTTAAAATGCTGAAACTTAGAAAATAAAGCAATTTTCAATCTAATTTACAACTTTATAATCATGTGGGAACCTGCATTTAAAGTTAATCATTATAATTTCTTACAATCAAATGCGAATTATAAAGTATTACAACTTTATTATGTACCTTTTTACAATAATTATGAATTTCATAAATGAGACAAAGCTTGATATTGGTCTTAATGGCTACTAACACCAAACTTTAAGCAAGTTAACACTAGTATTTTTATTTTGATAAATCATAAATACTGATTTCTTTTTTTTTTTTTTTTTTTCTTCATTCACTCTTTTATAAATCAAATTCTTTTTTAAACTATTTCGCTTTTATATATTGAAGTTGTCTCTACTATAGGAGTCATTAATATCAAATATTATCAATAATGTAAACGGGTCATATCACATTTATACACTGTCAATTCGGTGCTTATATCTGTGTTATTGTGAACTAGATTAAAGTTTAAATATAAAGCAATTCCTTTAACTTCTCAAATCCAAAATATGATCTACTATAACTGGAACATGATTGATTTTAATGACATGTCAATCTGCTTAGGGTTATTTTATACCTATAGATTAAGGAATCACATTCACTGTATGTTCTTATTTACATTTTTTCTGTAGTAGTTTCTAAAGAGTTTTTTCACATGATCCTATTATTCATTTTGAAACAAATTTATTTGACCAATAGATTGGAACCTTAACAGGTGCTACCACTCCTGGACAGAGTGGGCTTTGGAGTAATGACAATGAAAAAGTAGTCCACACCCTCCAAATCTCTGGAACTAGAGCCTCACCATCAGCTGCAGTTTAGCGTCACACCCAGGACACTCGTTTCTATTTTGGGAGAGGGTCTTAAACCTCTGCAGGAGGGATACAGTCAGCATATTCTAAATCCCACCAATAAGAAAGAATGAAATATGAGAAAGGAAGGATGTTAGCGGGCCATGAAAAGAATAAAAATTGGGAAGTTTGATTATTTGTGATATTTTAGGAGCTTTAAAATCAGCGTTTAAAAGCTAACCATTCTTCAATTCTTATTCAAACGAAATTCAACAGAAATTTTGCCTGAATTTTTGACATATCAGGATAGAAATTTGAATTCTTAACTTCCTGTATGGAATCAACTATTCTAAAATCTGATAAAAGATTTTAAGGAAGAAGTAAAACAATGAAGAATTGTGTAAATCTGCACATCTCTTTAATTTTTGAGAGAGAGAGAGAGAGAGAGATCCAATTTAGAATATAAACAATTCTGTATTTTGTTTATCCAATAAATGTAGAAGATGGGGGAAGGAAGTGTGCAGCACAGAAATCTAAAAATTACAGGCAGAGCAACATTTTTTTTTTCAATCATAGTAACTATGTAAGGCAGCTTCCTATAGGCTCTGCTTGTTGACCAATTCAATAGAAACATTGCTAAGAGGCCCCATTGTGATATAGGATTGTGTAAAGCTTGTTTTGCAAAATATAACAAACCAAGTACTATATCATTTTCATGTTATTGTACAATGACACACAATTGCTGATCAAATTAGGTTTTGTTTGCTTTTTTACATATGATTAATTGAATTGTTTGAACACACCCTCTATTTTGAAAATTTTCTGAAAATAATTTGCCAACTCCACAAGGATTTTAAGAATTATCTGTCTACAAAAGGGTTAACAGAAAAGTAAAGGGCATTTCAAAAATGATGAAAAAAGCAATATCAAGAACAAAAGATTCTTACTAGTTTCAAATGCAAAATAGTCTTTCTTTTATTAACCTAATGTTCAGTACTGACTACTAGTGGTTAAAAGAGACCAAAGAAAAAGGAAGGAGAGATAAGATAGACAAGATAATAAATATGGTGAATCATTGTTATTAAAATTAAAAGCTACTTA